>JAQHUG010000003.1:365377-407760 GCA_028555095.1 Dicrostonyx torquatus
AAAAAAAAAAGAAATAGTTCAGTGTCCTAAAATACGTAGATTCCCTTAAGGCTTCTTGAGCCAAGCACTGTATATTCTCACCTGAGCCTTATAACAAACCTATGAGTTAAATGTTATTTCCCTACCTCATTTTCAAGATAAGGAAACTGAGGCCTAGGGAAATGAAGATGTTTAGGTGTCAAGATGTGATTCAAACCTAAGCATTCCCAACCCACCCATGTTTCCTCCACTCCATCGTTAACCGATTTCAATGCTGTAAAATCTGTATTCCTAGGTGCTATACAAAGGGGTTCTCCCTGCCGTTTAGTCTTGTGAACACTTTTATTTGATTTCCAACTTGGTAAACAAATTAATGTTTAGAGTTGTAATTCCACAAACGGAGACGTGTTGTTCTCTTGTTTAATTTAGCCAGCCTCTATTAGCTCCTTCAATAAAAACAGACCACAAACGTAATACCAGTCTCTCTCCAGGCATTCATATTGAATTCTAAGTATTTTTTTAAGAAAAAAAATACAGCTCCAAATATCCAGCAGAGTGCCTTTGCCCAAACTCCCAACAGAACTTCCTAGCAGCGCGAAGCAATTCATGTTCAGACAGCATACCCAGCTTTGTGTGTCATTAATAATGTAAGTGTAGCCCTAATTGTGTCTCTAACACCTTTCTTACCTGGTCAAGAGTCTACCCATAGGTCTCAGCGAAGCAGCAGGACTGGCTGAGCCCTGCACTCCAAGGCCTCTGCTCCCCAAAGGCTTGCCGCTGGACACTCCACGAAAGGACTGCGGCCGTGGAAAGGAGAAATCTCCGTTTTAAATGAAGCTGGCTCTCCTCTGCAGGAATAGCTCAGTAAACACTAGAAGACCTTTAAACAGGCTTCTCCATGGCCTTAGCTCTGATTTGGCCTCGGCAGGTAGATAACTTCTTTACGGATGTCGTCGGGCAATGGCTTAAATCTTGATAGTCGGAGCAAAGTCTCCTTTCTTAAGAGCATGCTCACGTGGTCTCATCCCATGCAAGGCTGCCTCCCCTGCTGGTTGGACCTTGGACCTTGGACCCTGGAAGCTGGACATTAGTTTCCAATCCTCACCATAATGGACTCTCCCCAGTTTGATTCCAAGAATAGCTAGTCAGCTCTCACCTGCCCTATAAGGGCATCAGGTTCACCATGATGCTCACTCCCCAGGCTCCAGTCTTTCTCCTTCCACTCTGCCTACCACCCAAGTGGAAAAATTCCTCTCCTTCCTTCAGGAATCAGATGTTTTAAGTGAAGAGTTGTGAGACTCCACCCACAGAGATGGTGGCGTGCAGGGGGAACATGCTGGGAACAGTCTCATCGTAGGGTTGTTCCAGATGACCTCTGGGTCCCTTTTCTAAGGTTCTACAGCCGTCCACAGGTCAGTCGGTTCTGTCACAAGTCCATGCCTGCCCGTGTTCTTCCAGCTGTCCTGTAATGCCTCATCACTTCTGTCTTAAGAACATCCTTTATAACCATTGGAATCAATCACCATAATATAAAATAATATCAAAGCACTCTCTTCTCGTTCTACAGTATCGCCTTGCATCATGATTACTATTGCTGTATGGTGCTTGGGATCCACCCCAGAGCCTCATCCCACAGAAAGCACGGCACTCCAAGCTGTATCACCTCCAGCTCTGTATCAGAGTTCTGCTGTGTACTTCCCACCTCCCACTGTACCTGGCATCCAAGCAGGATTTATGTCCTATTTGTTTTTTAATCTGTGATGGATGAGATCACTGCTTCCTCCCGAGCCTTATGAAGGATTGACAGTGGGGTCTGCAGGGGTGGGTGTGGGAGGCAAAGTTGGGAGAATTAAAGATGTGCCCAGAGTTGTTGTTTCCTTGCCTCGAACCCTCTAGAGGGTGTTCTTATGCTGCAAAGCCTTTTTGGAGAGATGAAAACAGAATATATCATCTGCCTGGGCCCTGCAGTTTCTCCAGAGGCAGTTCTGCCTGTGGTCACAGTTTCTTTTGAATTACATTGCCTTCCTCAGCCTCCACCTCCAGAGGAGAGGTCTCCAGAGGAGAGACCTCAGACCATAATGGTCTTTGCCCAGAACACTCCTTTCTGATTAACTAAAAGCACAAGTTTCTCAGGTAAGGGCGTTTGGACTCTGGATCTTCGGGGAGCAATCAAAGCAAGGAATGGAATGTGCTGGGAAGCAGCCACCTTCTCAACTCTTAAGGAAACTTCCTGAACTCAAGTTCTGCTGTTGCCTTCTCCTATCAATAAAGGCCCCAAATTATCAGATCTGAGGGATGAGACTTCATCCCAGCATCTCCAGATAAGCAACTATCCCAACATGCGCCTTGGGAAGCCAAGGAGATGTGCTGGCAACCTCCCAGGCAGCACCATCTTCTTCCCAGTTCCTGATGCAAATCCTGAGGCACACATCAACCACCACTGGAGCCTCCCTAAGTGTTTATTTGTTCCCCCTTGAGTCTCCAAATAGCAGAGTGCCTTCAAAGGACTCCGTCTGCACATTTTGTAGATAAGGCAGACCTCTGGGTGCTGACTCCAAAGATGCCTTTGTTACTTCACTGTTAGTTCATGCAAAGAAGGGGTTCGCCTGGTAACATCAAGCTGTGTCCTGAGCCACATGTCACATGCCTTCCAGAATATAAACAGACTTCATTTTTAATATAACTTTAGATTTACAGAAGCTACATGTGTTTAAAAACTAAACTTCCTCACCTCCCTGCTTCAGTCTAACTGACAGAAAGTCCTCGTGTCCTATAGCAGGACTACCGTCATTGTCAAAGCAGCTGGTTATCTATTTCACTGAAACAAAGTCCCGTGAGTGGCTTGGTGCAGACTTGAGGAACAATCTGCTTGTTTTCTGAGGATAATATCACGAAGAAGAACATGAGTACACAGTTCTCCAACGAGGGTGGGAAGACAATTTTATTTAGAATAACACACAAATAAGCAGGACGTGAACGTAGAAAGGAGACTATCGTAAGGGACAAAGGGATCTAAAGGAAGAGGGGAGGACACCAGAGAGGTAACAATACAAGTTGCATGGAAGCGGGAAGAGGGGCTGCCTAGGGGAAGGGAACCAGCACGTGGGAGTGGGGGAGGTGAACAGTGGTAGCAGCAGAGATACAAACAAAAGCATATGATGAAATATAGGCATGAAACATCACCAGAAAAGCCATTCCTTTGTGCTGGGGGGAGGTGGCTCCATGAACAACATATTTCCTGTGCAAATATGAAGACTTGAGCTTGAATCCCCAGAGCACACAGAAAGCTGGGGACGTCCTACAAAAGGATGAGAGTGGGAGACAGGTGACTGAACTCTCACGGTCCAGCCGCTGTGTGTGCGATGGCCAGGACTAACACCTAAGGTTGTCCTTCGGCCTTCACACGCGTGCTATGGCATGCACACTTGTACTCTCACACGCAAATGTGAACACACACATCATGCACGTACATGTATCTTTCTCTCTTTCTTGCCCTCTCTGTGTGATGGAGAGAGAGACAGAGACAGAGACAGGGATATTGAGATTTAAAAAATAAAGAAAATTTGGGGAGGAGTTAAGTGTACTGGCTGCTCTTCCAGAGGTCCCAGTTTTAATTCCCAGCACCCACATGTCAGCTCAAAATTGTCTGTAACTCTATGCAGCTCCAGGGGATCCAACGCCCTCATACAGACACACATGCAAAACATCAATCAATGCACATAAAATAAAGATAAATAAATCATTAGAAAAAATAAAGAAATCGGTTGCTTTTTTTTCTTTTAAAGTAGGGTCTCACTATGTAGTCCTGGCTGTCTTAAAACTGGCCTTTATCTCATACCCACAGAGATCGGCCTGCTTCTGCTTTCTGAGTATTGGCACTAAAGGTGTGAAGCACCAAGCCTGGCCTGAAACCAATTATGTTATATCCTAGCACATAAAAATAAAAGAACAAATAAAGCCACATCAAGACTATCTGGCATTTCCTGCACACTTGCTATGAAGGAGTATCATCTCAGTTCATCCCATACTCAGTCCACGTGCCATTGCCAGTGGTTCATTCCATTTTCTTTCTTTTCTTGTGGTTGTTGCTTTGTTTCGCTGTTTGCTTGGTTGGGTTTTTTTTTGTTTTTTTTTTTTGAGACAGAGTTTCTTTCTCTGTATAGCACTGGAAGTCCTGAAACTAGTTATGTAGATCAGACTGACCTTGAACTTAGAGACATGCCTGCCTCTGTCTCTCAAATGCTGGAATTAAAGGCATGTCCCACCATTACTTCATGGCTCTTCCCATTTTCAAATGATAAAAAGCAAGACTGGACATGGTCATCTAAAGATATAAGAAAACTCAGCGACTGAGCTGGGGTTCAGTCCTGATAATCTAATCTCAGAGTTTTGACCCCCTGATGCCCAGCTGCCTTCACCTTGTTCGTTTATGTCAACCTCTCAGTCCTAAGATGTGGCAAGTTGTTCCCTTACAATGGGAGTGCTTTTGTTCATTCAGTTACCATCTTCATCACATGCAGTGGGGGCTAAAGGCATGTCGATACTCCTGTGCTCCTGCACAGGACAATTACTGTACACACCTGTATAAGATACCAGATGGATTTTTAGTATTCACCAGCACGGCCTGTTTGAGATGAACATAAATGTGGTGCCTGTGGGCATATATCCCAGACATCTGCATTTCTGAGACTGGCAGGTGTTGCTGCATATTCTTGGGCGCTTTCCAATCACACTAAGCTCATACTATTCATTTATGGTCCCGCTGACAGGAAACATGATCTGTCTGCTTACAAAGACACATAAAACCCACATCATAGAGCCCAATAAGAAGCCCTATTTCCCACCCTCAGTGCCACACAGGCTGCTTATCTGAGATCCAGTGTTGGTAGCTTTGCATGCACGAAGTCACACACAGAAGATGGATGAAGACTATGGCCACGTCAACAGCTTCGAATATGAGTTAATTTATCTCAAGGCAAAGTGGAGAAAGGAGGAGGTGGCAAACGGCAGCAACTGGTAGAAATTTGATCACCGTTGTTACCATTATTACCGTCAGGAGCTGGAACGGAGCTCTTGGGCTCGTCAGCTTCTCGGGTTCCACCACTTGCCTTTCCTAAAGGAACTAGAGGACGCTTCATTGCTCCCTTCCAAAGGCATTGCTTTTACCATTCAATTATCGTCTCCATCACACTCAATGGGAGTTAAAAGATGGCATTCTGCTCTTCTATTCAAGCGGGTGATCTTCCTGTGCCTTTCGTCACAGGAGAAGCAACTGGTAAAGCTAGGGCAATGTACTGTAACTAATGCCCTGGAGATGCCCACAGCACGGCAACCCTAATCCACTTTGCAGACTCACTGTGTTCAGCATTCTAAGATCCATAGGAAGTTATATATTACAGTAAAACCAGCTCCAGGGGAAAGTCTCCTTGAACCAGAACTAAGCTATTTTTATGTATTTCTAGTGCCTATAAGAATTTGATGTAACCAGGCAAATAAACCTCAATATTAAGACACCCAATCTAGGTCTTGACTGAGTGCAGTAATAGCAGACAGTTAGGCTTTACATGAAGGCTAAGGATGTGCGCATGACATCTTGATCTCCCATGATGCATATGGGGTCAAAAAGTAGCATGGCTATTTCAGTAGACTGCACCGAAAGCATGCCTCAAAGGCACTGTTTGGCCAATGAAACACAACAAAAATTAGTCAATCAAGCAGCAACTAACAGGAAAACCACTAATCAATCCTTGTTCTAATCACAACATGCCATTCCAAATCCCATAATTCAAAAGCATTTTATATGCTGCATTTTTTTATTTTTTATTTTTTTATGCTGCATTTTATTTACTTTTTAATGTATATTTGAGTTTGTAGTACAATTGATAATGGTGACTTTGTTATTGTCACTACCAAGTATGCATTGGCAGACTTCCTTATAGGTGGAGTTTGGACTGCACACTTGCAGGGCACTTTTTAATCACTTATCTGGGCGAAGACTCTACTCATTTGTGCACTTGCAGAGAACATGACTTTTTTGATCTCTTGCACTTATGTCTCTGGGACTTGGAAGAGACTGCCTGAGGTTGCCAATCCTCCTCTACGGCCGAGGTGTGTTTCTTCTGGGTCTGCCATAGGCCGTTTCACAGCCCTTCTTCCTTCACCCTGGAACCAGAGGGCATACCTCCAGAGAGACAGATTCCACATGCTCTTCTGATACGCCTGAGGATATGTTAATGTGAGAGAGCGCACTCTCTATATATCTATGTATGGGGTGGAGGGATGGAAATAAATCCAGGCTTTCTATGTGTTGGGAAAATACTTTACCGTTGAGCTGCACCCTCCAACCCATTAAAATATTTTTAGCACCCAAGGAGCTGTAAAAAGAAAAAACACATGCTTTAGAAAGAACATCTAAGAACCTAATGATATTTATTTACCCAAAAAGAATCATGGCAAAGAGAAAATGATGAGAGTGCATCCCACACAGATAGCATCTTTACTTCATCAATACCTACTGGCCCTGAAGCACACTGCTAATACATAGCTTCCACCCAAGAACAAGTCAGCTCCAGCTCAGCTACACACTGAATGAAAAGACACAGAGTCATCATCATGAGAACTAAGCCAGCCTCAGGAATCCCAAATACCATATGCACAGATTCAATTTGCTCTTCTTGCTGCTTTATTTAAGGATGTCTGGCATTGGGGGGAGAAGCAATTATCCAAGGATCTTTGCATCCAAATGTACTCCTCTAAGACCAGGACAGACTGGACTAAAGCCTGTCGTGATCCTCCTGCCTCAGCTTCCTAAATGCTGAGATTAGAGACATGAACCACCATACCCAGCTTGCTTTGTTTTGGGAGACAGAATAGTCCAGACTGGCCTGAAGCTCATGATGATCCCCCTGCCTCAGCGCTGGATGCATTTTAGCAATGGGGCACCTTTGGATGGGTGTGCAGGTAAGAGAGAGAATCTTTTTGAAAGAGTAACAGTTTTGCAGTGCTTTTGTTTCGTCTTGTTTTGTTGTGAATTTGTATGGAGCGTAGGATACGCACGTGGGTATACAGCTATGTGGGTATACATGTGGAGACCAGAGGAGGACGCTGAGTGTCTGGCATCTTCCACTATCACTCCCTGCTTTCTTCGTTCGAGGATGGGTTTCTCACTGTTTCTCTCAGAGCTCATGGCTTGGGCAAGACTAGCTAGCAATCCAGGGCCTTCTAGATCTACCTGTCTCTACACAGAAATTCATAGCCATGCTCATATTTATATGTGGGTGGTTGGGATCCTAATTCAGGTCCCCATGCTTGCTCAGTGAGTGCCCTTACCCACTGAGCCATTTCCTCAACCCTATTTTGCAGTATTCTAAACATCACGATTCTGGAATGGAGAGGAGTCCCAGACTTACTCCGTTACTCACTTACTACTTGATTTTAAGAGATGTGCTCATTATCTCCATCTCTATCCGTTCTTCTACTCATTCATCACTCAAGTGTATGAAGTAGCTTCTGTGAGCCTGACACACACCAACCCTTTCTCCTCAAAGAGCACATGTTCAAGTTAGGAGTGGGAAGGTTAAGGGAGAAACATAATAAGTAAATGAGAAAGTGGAAAGACAAGAGAGGTAGGAGTGAGGTGAACTCTCCAGAAGGAAGTTATACTTGAGCAAAGCACGGAAAGGAACAAGAGTGAGAATTTGTCCGCAAAGGCATAATCATTGTGTTATTATCTCAAACGCTGTAGAAGTAAATGAAGTAGATTGTGGAGTGTCATTAGCAGTGTGCCTGGAATAGAGCAAGAGCTAAATAAGAGCAATCATAATTACAACGACAACAATGAGACGATGATGACGAATTCCTATGACCACTGACACTTTCCTCCATGCCTCTCCAAATTCATCCAGGGTGCTGATCATGTTGGATGACCTTGAAGTTGAGCAATGCTGACTTGAAGACTGTCAGAGCAATCACTGTCCTCACACGTAGTCCGAGGACACAGGCCTATCTGCATGACCATCTTCCATGGTCAACTGAGCAAAAAGGCTACAGAATGCGTCAATGAAGAGCGTGAGTCACCCACTGACGCCTGCTCGGTGCAGCCCCTCTTCTTGGAAGCCGTGACAAGAGTGGTCTGGGCACCATGGATGATGACCTTTGAAAATTCTTCTCTGTAGGGAACATAGACTCTTCAGAGGAATTGAAGAATCCAAAGGGCTCTCACTCATCCTGTGTGCTTCGAAGGACTCCGGAGGGAAGCCAAGCAGAGGTGGGCCTTGTTTGGCACTTTTATCCCTGCTCCCAAACTTAATAGAAAACTAAATTCATTCCTTATTTCAGAAGAAAGAAGAAATTAAGCGGGCTGGGTGGATGGTCTCTGGGCTGCGGAGGAAATGCCCCCAGTGTCTCTCTCTTTTCTGCAGTTATGTCCCTGGATATTTGTTGACCAGCGTTCTATTAAAGACACTTTGCCTGGTACCTGCCATTAATATAATGGGAGGCACACAGAAGATTCAAAGATTCGAAGGGGCTCTTATTATCTGAATGGAAAACACTTCCTGGCATTTCTCAGAGAAATGAAGGGAATGATGGGGAGAAGGGAGAAAAAGTTCTTTCCTTTGACGCTTTGATACATGCGTGCGCCCCTGTTTCCCACAGAAGTGAAGGACCAGAACTAAGTGTTCTCCAGTGAGACAGTGATATGGTCCAGCCTCTATTCCAGGGAGATGGTGCTAAAGGGAGAGATAGTTTACTTCTAAAACAACACTTACAATGTAACAAAGGCTCTATGTGGGTCCTTGGAGGTTCTCGGCTTTAAAAACGAAATCAGATAAAGTTTTGGAGAAAATAGCATGTTCCAAGAGTTGGGTTTTACATGACAGTGCAAAGCTTTCAGAAGGCAATATGGAAAATGCAGTCCCAGCATTAATGTAATTAATGCCTTTGGGCCTTATAAACCGTTTCTCAGAGTTGCATCTTTTGGAGGAGTAAGCGGTGAGTTGTTAGATCCTCTGATATACAAATCCTAGCTCAATATTCATGGCCTTGGCCTGGCCAAAACACCTACTGCTCTAGGCCCAATGTCTGACTGTACAACTCAGCAAAAGAAATATGCATTTCTTGTGCCATGAAAAATTAACTACATCATGGTTGTTAAAATGTCATATGTAGTATCTTACACACTCAAACTGGTTTGGTTCTTCTTTACTAACAACTGCTATTTTTTTTAAAATTTATTTATTTATTTTGTATACAGTGTTCTGCCTGCATGTATGCCTGCAGGACAGAAGACGAAACCAGATCTCATTATGGATGGTTGTTAGCCACTATGTGGTTGCTGGGAATCAAACTCAGGACCTCTGGAAAAGCAGCCAGTGTTCTTAACCACTGAGCCATCTCTCCAGCCCACAACTGCTATTTTTTAAGCAAAAGACTCTGCTTATTTAACAATGGTAAGTTGGCAGCAGTTGCATTAAATGACAAAATAGTAAAATAAACCATGAAGACAGAAGAGTTGGCTCGGTGAGCAACGGTGCTCAAGCCTGACCATCCAAGTTTAACCCCTAATTCCCATATAAAGAGCCAGATGTGCTACTGTAACCCCAGCATTCCAGATGTGAGATGGGAAGCAGCAATAGGAGAATCATCCAGACGCTCACAGATCAGGGATCGTGGAGAACACACTGCAGAAGCAGAAACAAGAGAGACCCTGCTGCAAAAAGGTATAAGGTGAGCTGACTTCTGAAATAGGTCCTCTGACCTTCCCAGGTGTCGCATGGCATGCGCACGTCTGGGTGAGCTTGGGCACATCTGCACGTGTGTATATGCACATAATCTTTTAATTTAAGAAATATAATGGTTATTTAACACTCATACATTTGCTATTTATTTATTTATTTATTTATTTTGGTTTTTCGAGACAAGGTTTCTCTGTGGCTTTGGAGCCTGTCCTGGAACTAGCTCTTGTAGACCAGGCTGGTCTCGAACTTACAAAGATCTGCCTGCCTCTGCCTCCTGAGTGCTGGGATTAAAGGCGTGCGCCACCACCGCCTGGCCACATTTGCTATTTATTTAGTTAGTTCATAGTTATTTTTGAGTATATGTGCTGGAAAATATACATACCTACACATATATAAAACATTGGGTATCTATGTATATATGGCATGCGTGTATATGAATAAAACATGAAAATATATATGTACCTGTCTAGAAAATAATTTTCTATGTTGCATTAAGTAGTATTGTTGGTTTCATTGGCTCATAATTTTTAAAATAATAGAACACTTACCCTAAAAATATCAAAATTAAGTTCGTCCCTTACCTGAAAAATGATAAATTAAGGATGAACACATAGTCTCCTGAGCATTTCTGAGTCTCTGGAGGAAGACACGTTGAGTCAGTGACAGCAAACTCACATCTGCCACCACACACCTAGGCAGCAATTAATACCAGACGGGGAAAGCCATCATCTTCCTCATGGGTTTAATTATTATACATTGGTTGCAAATGTTTGTTCTAACCACTACCTGCCACATGCCAGCCTAGCTGCTGGGCCTTCAATGATCACATAAAAGAGACAGGCTATTCAAGTTTATTCAAATATTAGGCAGCGGGATACAGAAGGGGTACAGTAGTACGTGGGATCCATTCATTTTTCTCTAAAGACTGTAAGGTGACCGTGAAGACTGGGATGAATGGGATAGGTTCTTAGGGGTAGAAACGTTAAGCCTTACCTGGCAGCCACTCAGAAGCTAAGGAGCAGAGCACCAACCTGAGCTCATGCTGTCTAAGGACAGGTCCTCTATTCTTGTTCTGCTGTCACAGCCTCCTTCAATATAGTGTAATCTGGAAGTGGCCTTTGCCAGTATCTGCTTCCTACATCTTCTTTGCCCTTCCTCAGACCCAACTTTGAAGAAGAGGAATGGCAGCTACTCTGATGTAGGCTACAGCCTTCATGATCCAAAGGAGCAGAGAAGAGCAGCAGATTGGCCCTGGGCCTGGTGCTCACCTGGGACTAGGACTCTTGTTATAGTTCCCAGGTAGAGCATTGGTGGGAAATGTGGGCACAGTGATTGTGTGGCCAGTTACTTGATTCTGCAGAGCCTCAGACTGATTTACCTCTTCTTCTGCCCTTCCTAGCGTGGTCACTTCTCTTTATAACCCTCATTTTTTTTTCTCCTCACTTCTGTTCAGTAAGATGCCCCCCACCACACACACACACACACACACACACACACACACACACACACACACCTTTTTCTGCCTCTATAAGCTCCTTTTTTCCTTATCCCCAGGGTCTGGTCCCTGACTTCATAATCCTCCCAGCTATCATCTCCCGGAGTTGATTAGAACCTAACAAGTCTGGCAGGGTCCAGTGGGAAAAGGGCATGGAGCAGTGAGGGCAAACCCTGTCTGAACTGTATCTTAGGACAGTGATTCTTAGCTATTTAAATGTCTGTGAGCCACTCAACACCTGTAGGGAGGGAACATTGGCAATGCTTTAAACACTCTCGCTTGGGGCTGCTTGCTAGTATGTGTTTGTCTGTCTGTTTGCTTGTTTTTATGGTGCCAGGAATTGCATCCAAGGCCTTTTGTGTGCTATCGAGCCAAGAACTTTACCGCTGAACTGCCCTGCCTGTTCTGATTTATTGCATGCAGTTTCCAGGCACCCCCGGCTAGTCTGGAAAGGCTCATCCCTACTTCTCACACTTATGGGCTTGGAATCTCAGGAATCAATGCTTGCTACAGGTGAAGGTCCCAGAGATCCAAGCAAGAGTGTCTCTTATATCTACCAGTAGGTAAGTCTATCAGTCTGTGTGTTGGTCATTGGACAATGAGCTTCTTTGGAAAAAAATATATAAGCAAATTTTAAAAGTGACAATCATGATCCCATTCTTAGAAATCCCTGTCTGAGTGGTAGGGTAAAATATGCAGGCAAAATAGATAAAATCGGAAGTACAGCTGCAGAGAAATGCAAATAATGCGGAGTGAGAATGAGGCACACTGGAACCAGATGGGCCCACCAAGGCACAGATACTGAAATAAACACACGTCTGTCTGTCCGTCCATCCATTCATCTACCTACCTACCATATCCACCCATCCCCAGCTCCCCACCCCTTTGGAATTAAAATAGTGATAGAGACATTTCTGTTGTGGTTTTTCTATCACTTTGGTGAAATAGAAAACTTGTGATGTTAGTTTATATCAATGAAAACACATCAAGGAATCATGTAGATTGTATTGGTTCCTTAGTAAGAGAAAAGACAGGCTTCTCAGGCAGAGGTCCCTCTGAAATCACCCTAGTCATCCAAGGCACTTCACTAGCAGTCATGAGGCAAAAGGATGACAGCCTGGGAGTCTGGTCCATAGTTCCAGTTCTAAAGAGATTATTGCCTTAAAACTGCCTAAGCAACAAGCTAGGTAATCTCATTTCTTTTTTTCTGGTTCTTGGTAATGACAACACCAACTGATACAGCCAATAGTATCACCAATAAAATCAAAGGAAGAGCAGCTGTACAGACCTGTGCAGTCCTGGCCATGTTACATCTGCTTTCTAAAACGATAAATATCGCACTTTATCTGGAGGGCAGAAGGAACTTCTACTGTCAGTAGCTAGAGGGCTTTAGACTCAGAGGTCTGATTTAGGAAAACATAAAAATCTAAAGGTTGGCAGGCAGGGTCCATAATAGTGTCAAGAGGGAAAATCAATATAGTGCGAAGATTGTTGGCATCATTGTCCCAGCGTTTTTTGTGTCCAGGAGGACCTCATTCATTCCCGGTTGTGCACAGACTCCATCGTTGTTCTCTGGGTTCTAGGAATGCAAAGAAGAGGATTTCTACAAGCTGGTCTTTCTTTAGAAATCAGTGAGGTACAAAACATTATTTCATGCACTCCAAGCTTCTTTTTGTTTGTTTGTTTGTTGTTTTTTTAAAGATTTATTTATTATTTATACAGTGTTCTGTCTGTCTGTATGCTTGCAGGCCAGAAGAGGGCACCAGATCTCATAACAGATGGCTGTGAGCCACCATGTGGTTGCTCGGAATTGAACCTAGGACCTCTGGAAGAGTAGTCAGTGCTCTTAACCTCTGAGCCATCTCTCCAGCCCCCAAGCTTCTGTTAAAAACAAAACAAAACAAACAAAGAGAATTTTCTCTTGGTTGGAAATCATTCATATCAAGGATCCAACACACTTTCAATAGTGAAAAGTGGGTACTGAGAACTAGTGCACTGGATTCCATTCCCAAGTTCCTAGTTTTATTGTCAAATTGTGAAATATCATAGTCAAGAGCCTGTGGAACTTACGCCTTCTTCTGAACTCTGGGCACATCAGAGTCTTAGAACTGCTTTGCAGTCTTGCTTATTGGCCTTGATCTTCAAAATAAACAAAGCTTGCTGTTGTCTTCTATCTCCTGCAATGACACACTTGGTGGCCAGAGACTCAAGGTCAGAAGGATGGCCAAGTTTGTTTTTATTCTGGTGCACTCTCCCAAGGGCCTTGGGGCTTCTCCTGGAGCCCCACTGTGTGTCTAGGTTGCTGAGGGCAGCGGCATGGGGAAGATTTTTAATACATCTGTGGCTACCTTTCAGCACAGCTGTCTTAGCTATCAAAGCCTCGGCGGGACAGGAGGGTCCTTGTTCACCTTCCGTGTCATCATGTTGAAAAAATGCAATACTGATTTTAGCATAGTCTGGGCCTCAATCTACACAAATGAACAAGCGGTGACAGTTGGTTCATACAAACAAATAGCTGTAAATGCACACACAGTGCCAACAAAATCCTATTGTTTGCTTCACTGCCTTTTTCTTTTCTTTTCTTTCTTTCTTTCCTTCTTTTTTTTGTGTACTTTTTTTTGAAACAGGGTTTCTCTGTGTAGCAGTCCTGGCATCTGCTTTGTAAACCAAGCTGGCCTTGAACTCACAAAGATCTGCCAGCCTCTGCCTCCTGAGTGCTGGGATTAAAGGAGTGCACCACTGTCTTAATGCTCCACCTAATTATTCCTTTCCATTTCATCTGGTGCTGTGGAAGGTGCAGTCTTGGTATCAAAGAGACGCTGGGAAAATATGGGTTTACAATGGTAGAGCCAGGCCTCTGAGCTGAGTGAGCAGAACAGAAACTCCTGGTTCAGGTTTTCCCTAGGACGCTACAGCATCACTCCTTGCTGCTTTTCCAAAGTTTAACTGTATCAGAAATAAATTTAGGGTCGCTAAGTTCAGGGTCACAATGAGCCCACCATTTTAACTGAAGTGTCTGGACAGGCAAACTTTACTCTTGTGGGTATGCCTGGGAAGACCAAGCACAAACCAGTGGCCTAAGACAGGAAGTGCACCTGGTTTTTATTCTAAGGAAGGTGATAACTGTGTCTTTTACCCCTGCCCCCCAACCCAACACACAGAATTAGCAAATAAGAAATGGAGGAAGGGAAAATGACTCATTTTTCCAAAAAGAAAAGACTTCAAGCTGTCATAATAGTGTCACAGGCTTTTCAGCAAATAAGGGTTTTTCTGGGTGGAGAGTATTAAAACATTTTACAAGATGGAGTGCTACAAGGTAGAGGAGACAAAGGGATTCTAATTCCTTGTCCTAAGCCCAGGTTTTATAGTATTTGGTAGGGAAGACTCATATGTGATATTTCTTGCTGCTGTGACACCAAAGGCCACTTCCCTGGACTCCGTCCACAGAGCACTACAGTGAGCTTGAAACTGTCAAGATGACAATTCTAACTCCTAGCGCTTTTATCTCATAAAACAACGTCATCATTCATAGCTACGTGCAGCCACCTTAGGGAACAAGCCGTTTGTCTGTTGCCTCTGGAACAATCCAGACTCTAAGTCTCCAGAAAGTGAAGGTTCTGCCTTGTAGAAGGCTTCGTTCACAGAGCTCAGGTCAGAACTTGATGCATCTGTGTCCCATGAACATCGTTTAAATAAAATAAACCTGCATGTCTCATCTCAAAAGCTGAGAAGGAGAATCTTGTATCTATTTAGTCATTTCCCTGTCATTCTGGGAGCTCTGATCTATTGCAACATGTATAGAAAAGATTGTAGGACAGTCATGTTGACAACTGTCCAGCTATGATGTGAAGGGCCAGCCAGATACCTGATGTTGTGGAAGACAGGTTCTTACTGCCCTCTGCTGGCCAGGATGACTCTAGGTGCCTCTGCACCCATGGTTCTTCCTGAGTTCATGTTTGAGCACCCCAGAGCCAAGTGCGGGTTTCACAGGCCATCCCCTCTCCCACACAAGACTCCTGAGTCTTCAGGTCAGGAAGATGCCATTCTGTCCCCAAAGTCCTCAGAGGGTACTTCTGGCCCCCTTTTCCAACAGTAGATTTTTAGGTCAAGTAGCTAAAAATGGATACTTTTAAAGTGAATGTGAAGACCTTTCCACGATAGATCTGTGCTTTCAAGAGCTCCTAGGGATAGACGGAGAGACTATAAAGGAGATAATAACTTACAGTCTGGAATTTTCAATAATTTGGGACTTTCTGGTCAAGTCACTCTTCTGAGTACAATAGGCCACTTGAAGCCTCATGTTGTCAGCATTCCGTGAATGTAATCCTACTGCCTGGAGTTGGAAACACAGGACACAAACCAGGGGTTGAAAAAAATGGTGATGATCCCCTTGTGTCTGTAGGGTGTTTCTTGATTACTTTTACTTTAAATATATTGGGGGAAGTGGGAGCACTACAGCAGGAAGCTGCTAGGTAGACTCCTTACAGATTCTACAGTGACTCCCTGGCATCAGGATGAGTGGCTGCCACACCATTGTATGTTTGATGAATGAATGAATTGAGCCTTTAAAAAAAAACATACTTCTGAAGAGAAATATTTGTGAAATGGTACAAGCATAATGATATATGATCAGCTGTTCCTTCAGAGAGAGCAACCTTCTCTTCTACTTAAAACCCTTTGGGGAAGGTTGAGTTCTCTCTCACTCATCTTAAACGCTGTGGGATTGAGGGCCTAGAAGGAACTTATTAACTTATCATTTTGATCCCATCTGACTCATTTCTTCCCAGACGAGTTAAGTATGACTTTGTCAGAGAGGCTGAACAGCACACCTTAGTTCAGTTCTATAACAGTGTAGCCCACAGGAAGTCCAGGCCTTTATCCCCGAACTTTATGTTTATTACATTTTAGTTATTCATGTGTGTGTAGGTCAGACTAAACTCATGTCCTCAGACTTGATGGCAAGCCTTTACCTGCTGAACCATCTCAACATCTGTACCCCTAAGACTTTCTACAGAGCAATGCTATTGGTTTTTGACTATGAACCTCACTAAGAAACACAATGCAACTAGTGTATGCTCTGCTGCTGCTGCATATGCGTACAACAGCCAACGAATTTAGTGACATGTTCACTCTCCCATTTAATCCACCCTGGCCTGTTGTGTATTCTATTCTGTCTCTATGACATTCTAGTCACAATTCGGGAAATCAATTATACTACAATCACGAGTTTAAAAAAAGACTGCACTGTAGTGACCGGCCTACAATACACTCGATACCTGTACAAATTCTCTAATAGGGCGATCAGCCACTTGATGCGACTTCTTTGACCTGGCATAAGCAATGCCCACTTGTATAAAGTGTCATTTCACTCCTACAAGTCCTGTCCAAGCAACCATCCTTACCCTCCACAGTGGCCGCAGCAGTACGTTTCAAACACTGACCAGAATCACCACAACAGCCTTGTCCCTGTCCTTGAGGCTCTAAAACAAGTTGGTTGGACTTTGCATCCCAATGCAAAATAGCATGTTCTTATCTCCCACTGACCTTTCTCCCTCTGATCAAAAAAGCCTCGTGGGGAGGGAGAGCGGGGATGCCTGAGACAGGGGACAGGAAGAGAAGGAGGTTGCATCAGTCATGTGAGTGAAAGAGTATAAACAGATGGACTGTTGGAGGTCTAAAGCGGCTCTCTCTCTCTCTCTCTCTCTCTCTCACACACACACACACGTGCGAGCACACACACAAACACACACACACAGTGCGAGCATTTAGAAGGCTATAATACATTTTCTTCTTTTCTTGCCATTTTGCCATTTTCTCTATTGTCTCTTACCCCAATTTGTTCTGTTAAACTCCCCAACCTCCACCCCGCAGCTTTGAAGCACACTGTGGAGAGTGATTTCTTGGCTATCTCTAGATGAGAGATTGGAGCTTTCTGCTCCTCTTGAGTTCCTACTTTCCTGCTGAGAATCAGCAAGACAGAACTTGGCAGGAGGCTGTATTGTGGTGGCCAGAGCCTAACAACACAGCAACCTGACACCACACCGAGCAGAGAGCATCAAGCACTGCAGCTTACCGCCTTGGAGCAATGCAAGACTCTGCAGGTTATCCATCCCTTACCAATGAGTCTAGCCAGGCTGCAAGGCATAGAAGTGAAGACAAGGAGCCGGGAGAGGAGAGGGTGAACAATGCTTTGGAGATTTGCTTCTCTTTTTCTCAGGAACAGCCTTTAGGTTCCAAATATGGGCTTCTGCTCCAGAGAGAACCAAGTGGACATGGAAGATAGGAGGACACCTAGCTGACTCTGTCTCTGCCACCAGTGTACCCTGTGATCATGGGTCAGTGAATTAACTTCTGTGACTCTCAGTGCTGTGTGATTTGGGGTCTGTGAGCTAACTTCTCTGGCTCTCCGTTACTGCACTTTGGGGTAGGATGTGAGACTAGATTTTAAACCATAACGATTAAACTGGGTGTTGACACCTAGCACTCGAGAAACTGAGGAGGACTGAGGGTTTAAACCATTGCAAACGAAATAGAAAGGTTTTTTTTTTTAAAAAAATATCAATTAATTGAAACAAATCAATTGCTTTCTTGTACGGATTGTGCACTTAGTCCATAGGGAGAAGCATCCCCTTTGAAAGTGGTTCTTCTAACCAGGGACCACCATCATTTTGTAGCAAGCAGTGAATCTGAGAAATCAAGACACCGAGTTCCAAAGTCCACTCACATCAGGAAAGAGAAACAAGCAGACAGGGTGTCCTCCCTGACGGGAGAACACAACACCCTCCCACAAGCCCGCGGAGAAGATCCACCTCCTGCTTCCAGCAATCAGTTCCTAGGAGACAGAGAGTACAGAGAACACATCGGGAGCTTAACCTGCAGAGTCCACTCCGGGAGAAATCGCACTGAACGTGCCTCCCATGTTTGTGGAACTCAGAGAGAAGGCTGCAAGATGAACCTGAGTCCAAGAGGCTGGTGAAATGTGCTGATTTTCTATTTAAAGGAAAAGACTACACAGGAATGTCAACAGTCACAGTGGGCGATAAAGAAAAGGGAATCATTACTGGGTAAAGAGAGCCATCCCTTTTGTGGAGGGTGGACACTGTAATAGGTTCAGGGGGCTTCTGACACAGCTGGTGACTCTGTTTCTTGTATGTCATTTCCTGTGTCTATATTTTATTTCACAATAGGAAGGTTTAAAAAAAAGTGACTGAGGCAGACTAGGGGTGTAGCTCAGTGTTAGAGCATTTTGCTTAGCAGGTGTAAGGCTGTGGGATTGGTTCCAAACACACACACACACACACACACACACACACACACACACACACAGAGTCACACACTAAGAGGTTGTATGCCTTAAATACATTCAATAAAAGAGCAAAAGCAGAAAAGGCGGCTTTCTTCTTCTTCTAAGGGCTGGATGCTGGCATTCTGAAAGTCTAAATTTGGAAAACTCCAGCCATTGTAATCGTAAGATGAATGGAAAGGCCACCAATGGCCTGGGGGGAGGGGAGCAGAAAATCCCATGTTGTTCTGGAGGGCAGAGCCAGGATCCACAGGGCTGTGAGCCCCTACTCTGCCACCTCCTTGCTGTGACATTGGAAATCCAGCTCTTCCAGTCTCATTTTTCTCATCTACCAAGTGGAACGGATCACAGCTCCTGTCTTGCAGTGGCGTTAAATGAGACACATGCCACTCCTGTCTCAGAGCAGGCCGGTTCCATGCAAGCTGGTTATAATTATTACTGTGATAGCATTTGTTACTCTTCTTTACTTATTTCCAAGGAAAACAGGGTCCACCGTTTTCCTCTATGCATTTCTAAAATGTCCTTATTCAATTTTGTATTTTAGCAAAGAAAGGAAACCACCTTTAATAGAAGAGCTCTACCTTACGTGGGAATCAATACGATCCTTACAGAAAGTTTCCCAGAATCCATTTAATTTCATTAAGTTGAACTTTCCTAAGTACCACGATCTTGATCTTCATATCTTCATAAGAATAAGTTTCCATTTTGTGTAGTTATTCCCCTGAATTGAGTTATTCCTTCCTAGAAGGACAGGAAAGACTCATACGACTCATAAAGTATGGAAACTCATGAAGATCAGAAAGCTCATGAAATTTACAGGACCCAGGAAACTCAGAAAGGGCTCTGTACTCCCTTGGATTGTATAAGCAGTAAAACATTGCTGCAGGAGAGGAGAGTGTTTTGGTGGAGCTGTCTGCAAGTCAGGGAACTTTCGTGAGTTGTCACTTACACTGGGGCGGAGGTTTTGGTGATGTAGCTGTGAAGACCACAAGCTGTGGTGTGGAGAAGTGACTCCATCTGAAGAAAACCGATTATGAAAATCATGAACAGATGAAAGTTTGGCCATGTTTAGGAAACACAATATGGAAGCATTGTTTGAAACAGAAGAACTATCAATACTTATAGTAAGTCAGAATATTATAATAGAGAAAGTACTTGTTAGCATTTAAAACACCAACAGATAGAAAAAAAACGTTCGAGTTTTTAACTAATAGCCAGAAAGAAGATCATAATTCCTGGTTTCCTTGAGACAATATTAATTTACATCTCTGGATTTGTGAGTAATTTCTAAAAGGTACCCCACTTCATCCTTGGCCTTGTTCTTGTTTGCATTATAAATTTATGATCATCTTAACAACAAGAAACCTAGACTCTCTATAAAACATCAGCGGGCAAAGCAGTAATGATGAACTCATCAGAGTCGTGTTTTCCCAAGATGCTTCAGGCAGTTGCATGGAATGTGTAGTGGAAAGGGAAGGAGCTAGATGGATGGGAAGTAGTCAGAGGTTATGTTGATCTACCCTAAGCAAAGGCAGAAAGGGTCTTGGCTGTGGTGCTTGCCCAGTGTGTTAGGCTGCTGGACAGACGGTCTCTGAGGATCCATCCTCCTGATAATATTCAACTCCTGTATAGTCCTTTCCCACAACAAATGGACTTGACCTCTGTAACCAACAAGATGTAATGGAAATAGGACTGTTCTTACTCGAAGGTAAGGCTCTGAGAACCTCTCCCCCCACTTCTGGATAAGCCAACTGTCATGTTATTAGGCCCTCAGATAGCCTTATGGAAAGGGACGTGGTGCAGAATGAGACCTGCTGTTGCCAGTCCTAATGTGTCAGCCATGGGAGTTTGCAACCGGACCTTCTGGTCCCAGTCATAGCCTCAGATGACCTCTACCACTGAAGCAGAGCTTCATGAAAGACCCTGAGCTTAAAACACTCCCACCCACCCTGAATTTCTGCAGGGCCTAAAACACATTTTTGCAATCTGTGTGACGTGTGTGTGTTGTGTGTCTATGAGAGTGTGCCCTTGCCTATGCAGGTGTGTGTGGAGGCCAGAGTTTGACGTTAGTGTGTGCTCCTCTGTTGATCTCCATGACTTCTCACCAATCCTGGTATTCTCTGTGTCAGTGAGATTGGCTGTTAGTGAGCTCCCCGAATGTGCTCGACTGCACCCCACAGCACTGTTGTTACATGTGCATGCCACCACGTTCGGCTTTTACATGGGTGTTGGGGATGCAAACTCAGGTTCTGTGTGTACCCAGTACTTTAACCACCAAGCCATCTCCCCAGTGCTCCATTTACACGTGTTTTAAAACACATTCTAGAGCTGGATAGCATGGTTTGCTCTGTATCATATAATAAATAGAAGCAAAATGGAGAGGACAGAGATCAATTTCATAGGTCAACCTAGAGTAACTGGCGTGTGAGTTATCTTCGCAGCTCCTTCCCTAACTGTTGGGGAGGGTGGGGGAATGACCTCATATACCTGTGTCTTTTCATCTGGAAAACCCGCCCGCCTGACTAAGATCTTCACGTCCCTTCTAGCATCCAGATGAAATGATTCCATTATACTGAGTGTACTTATTAGTCACAGAGCAGGTTTAGAAATTATCAAATTATCTGGAGGGCTGTGCATGGCCCTGGTCTCATTCTCCCCGGCAATTTTATCAGCTACAATGGGCTTTCTTGTTAAAATCCAAGGAAGTGAGAGACCCAGAATCAAAACCGCCATGGCAGCTGATGAAGATGCCCAAGAACCTTGAAACTGGGACAATGAGCCAAAGACATCAAGATGAAACATAGCAGAGACCACTCGACAGCTTGTGAAGTTCTATACCTTTCTTGTGAGTTCTTATGAACAGGAGGAATTGAACCCTTGGTCAACAGTGTGAATCCGGTGCCAAGGACTAACTCTTGCCTTCCTTAAAGGAATTCACAGATCATTATGTAGTCACCTAAATCTTGCTAACCTGAGGATAACATGATCTCAGTGACCCCCACACAAACTCAAGCTATAGTTCTAGAATGATAGAACCTGAATGGGGGAGCACAGAATGCTATTTTAACTTTGCTTGGTCAGATCATAGATAAATGTGTGGCCACAGTTTGGGTTTGAGGAGAGTTGACGGCGGAGCTATGGAACTGAAAATAGAATCAATTAACTTTTATTGAGTGGCTTCTCCGTACCCTGTCAGGGAGAAGACAGTCAGAGTGAAGAGGGGGTGGCTTAAGCTGGAGTCTCACCAAACACCAGTGTACAAAGGACAAGCAGAAGAGAATATGCAAAAGCGGGGTGGGGGTGGGTAGGAGCAGCAAGGAAAGAGGAGAAAACCCAGGGATTACACCAGGAAAGCATGGCCAAAGTCAAAGATAAACACCCTGGAGAAAACTACCTTGACGTCTCCTCCGTTAACTGTCCGACCTTCTGACTCCAATCTGATAGTTTGTTCTGCTTGGTTGTCTGTTTGTTTCTGAGACAGGATCTTCTGTAGCCCACGCTGTTCTCAGAATCCCTTTGTAGCGAAAGGGGGTGATCTTAAATTAATCCTTTAGCCTCTATCTACCTCTCAATGGCTGGGATTATGGGCGTGCACCACCACACCCAGCATGAAGGGGTCTTCTGAGTGTTTTGGATACACTTTATACCATCCTCACTCTGGATCATTGTCTTTGTTGCTCCCATGAGTTGACATGCCCCAATCTCACCCATGAATAGTTGAGACTGACAGACGCTCCCTCCTCTTTGTCTTGATTCACCCCTTCTCCCAGAATTTATCACCAATCCAGGACAAATGATAAGTTTACGTGTTCCTTAACCACTCCCCTCCTCCCCATAGCAGTGACTCTACCTGTTTTCCAGTGGTATGTCTGAAACATGTACCACCATATGGTACAGTGGTACATGTTAAATGGCTAGCTAAATAAAGCTTTGAATAAAAATATTGGATGAAAGAATAAGTAAATGAGATATTAAAGAGGACTTGATAACTTTGATAAGAGTAATTTCGCAGTTCTTTGCAGCACACATTCTGTGTTTTGGTTGCAGGTGTCTTTTTGTAACTCTTGTCATCGTTCCCATAAGTTCAGATTTACAGAATGCCTCCTTAGAGAGCAGAGCTATGCCTGTGACTTGGGAATTTGCTGGACTGGGCAGTATTGTCCATGAGACTTTGGAATCACAGGGCTTACAGGAAACACCCAAAGTCACCTCCATGCCTTGTGGAAGTGATCGTTTTTATTGCTGTGTTCTGTATCTTGTGTATTCATTGCGATAACATTTTTTCTTTGTTTAAAAATTAAGTTTTAACTGGGCGGTGGTCGCACACACCTTTGATCCTAGCACTTGGGAGTAACAAGCAGACAGATCTCCATGAGTCTGAGGTCAGTAGGGCCTACAGAGTGAGTTCCAGGATAGCCAAGGCTATACACACAGACCCTTTTTCCAAAAACCTACCCCCCAAAAGTTTTCAACTTGTTAATAAAAAATAATAATTTCAGGAATAAATTCAGATATATGAGCGACAATAGATTAAACCGGGTCTGAGAAAGTAGGAGATTGTGACACCCCAAGACATTCCAGGGAAGAGCAGAGGAGGACAGAGCTGTCGTTAAGCACCTAGGGATGATGCTAAGAAGCCACAGTCCTCCTCTCCTCCCAACTCCAGCCGCTTTTCAGTCAGCTCATGTTCACCTGGCTGCCTGCTAATGCGTGCCAATCCTATCTCAGCAAGAACCGTAGGAATGAGCCACCATTTCCACCCCAATAACCTCAGTTTTAATTTTTTAAACAGTATTGAAGAATTATCCACTGAGATGAATCTCTACAAGTGGTGGGATTGGGGGTTGGAGAGAAAAGAAGGGCGTATTTGAGAGTGTGTTCTTGTAGCTACAGTTTGTTTGGTTTGCAAAGCTGGCCCCTGAACCTCAGGCTTTTCCCACACGAGGTAAGTTCTCTACTGCTGAACTCTACACCTCCAGCCTGAATAAAGGACATTCAAACTTATCACTGTTAAAAACAAACAAACAAGGGTCTGGTGGCACATGCCTTTATTACCTGCACTTGGAAAACAGAGGCAGGTGGATCTCTATAAGTTCCAAGCCAGCCAAGTTACATAGTGAGTCTCTGTCCTAAAGAAAAAAAATGTATATAAATAAATAGCTTAGGGAAAGACGTTTGTTATACAACAAGAAAGGCCTAGTTCAGGTCAGAAACCACATCTTTAGTGAGGCACTAATGCTCACGCTCCCAGCACATCTTTGAGCAGTACTGGGTAGCCTAGGGAGCAAAGGGGGATAGCATTATGGGTCTGAGGCTGAACCCCGTGTGTTTAGTAAAGGCACAAGGGGCATGCAAGTTGACAGGAAGAAGAAACTGACTGCCCCAAAGGCTCATGGGATGGGGAAGCCTATAGATGGGTTTGTATGGAGCAGTCAACACATTAGTCCAGGGTAGAGGACAGAAACACACTCTTTATTACAGGAACAAAGGATGTACATCCTGTCCAAGAAGTGGGTAATGAAGATGAGGCAGAGGAAAACGTATCTACCTTTAAAAAGGTGAAAGAATTACCATGAAGAAAGTATGGATTTGTGGTTATTAAATAAGCATTGTGAATAGACTGGGCCCAACAACACAAAGAGAATGTCAAAATCATAGCAGTTGTCAGAATTCATAAAAGATCCAAAGCTCTCTTTTGGAAAGGAGAAATGCACTTCTGGAGATATTCAGGAACATATTGAGATGTCACAGTGGTTGGAGGATTAGGATGGAGCCTTCTGGGAACAGACATTTCTCAAAGGAGCTTGGAGGCAGACAGGAGGAGACCCCATAGAGAGGACAGAAGCACCACTTCTCATCAGACAGGGAGAGTATATACTCATTCAGTGTGACTAGACTTCTAGTTAATATTTTGGTAGTATTTTTGTAAAGATATAAATATTAAAAATCATTAGAATAGGTGATCTTAGGTATTTGTAAACCAGGAGGGCCTTCATTTTTTTCCTTTTGATGAATTAACTTGAGCATATGGTAGTTATTATTTTTTTAGATAGTCTTATTTTAGGACAGTTTCTGCTTTATAAAAAAGTTACAAAGGGAGTGTACAGCACTCTTATGTGTGGCATGCCCACTGTACCTCATTGTATCAACTAGCAGTGTGTATTTGTCATGGCTGGCCATGATGATGAACACCCGTAATACCAGTGCTAGGGAGGTAGGGGCAGAAGGTTCAGAAGCCAACAGTCATCCTTGGTGACATAGTGCTCTCAATGCCACCCTGGGCTACAAGAGACCCTGTCTCAAACAAACAAACAAAAATATTCACCATAACTATGAAACCAGGATTCTTTCAATAAGATTCACTAAAGCACATATAACATTCAGTGTTGAGTGTTTGCTGTCCATCTTTTCATCTTGTCTCGCTAGGTGACAGACGACTGGCGGCTTCTTAGACTGCTTCTTTTCCATGACTTGGATGATTTAGAAGGGTCCTCATCAGGAATCTTGCAAAATGTCCCACTTGTGATTTTTTGTCACAGTCACTTTGTGATTAAGTTTGAATGGAGGAAAACCACATGCTCTCAACATACCTCAAAAAACATTTTATCACCTGACATACTGGCTTCTCTGATTTTTTTTTCTGTTGTTGTTATTGTTGTTGTTTCCATGACTAGGGAATTGAACATAGGACCTTATGCATTCTGGTCAGGTGCTCTACCACTGAGCCACTCTCCAAAAGTCACATGACTTATCATTGATATCAATTTTGATATTTTGGTTGAAAGCCTTAGCCCATTCAGGCTGTTACCACAACACACACCAAAGTGGATAGCCTTTATTTTATTTTATTTTATTTTATTTTAATTTATAGTTTTAATGGCATTTTTATCTATTTGCATGTGCTCGTGTGTGTGTGTGTGTGTGTGTGTGTGTGTGTGTGTGTGTGTGTACACGCTTCAGCACTCTAATGGAAAAAAGGGGACAGCTCATGGGAGTTGGTTCTCTGCACAACATGAGCCTTAAGGATTGAACTCAGGTCATCAGGCTTGGAGGCAGGTGCCTTCCCCTGCTGAGCATCTTCCCAGCTGGATAGCTTTTGAAAAACAAACAAACAAAAAAAAAAAAACCCTCACAGTTTTAGAGGTGAACATTCCAAGCTCAGGGTCCCAGCAAGGTCAGACTCTGGTGAGGGTCCCATCCAGTTGTCTCTGCACTTGGCAGCTCTGGTCATTTAAAGGAAAAATGTACATTTCTAGGTCAAATGTAGTGGTTATAGGTTATGAGTAGGCTTGATCTTGTGTTTCTGTGTGATGAGAATCAGAAAACACAGTTCTGGAGCCCATGGGAAAATCAGAGCCTACTCCCAGGAGGTAAAGGCTCGCATTATATCCACCTCTTGCTCGATGGAAATGTGAGCACACAGCAGAGGTTGGGATGACCGTTGTCCTTTGAGAAGCCTTAGAATCCACTCCCCTGGCACAAAAGGTCCTGCTCCCTGGAGTGTCTGCCATTCCTTTGCCACCCAGAGAGTGCCGCTTCAGTGGCTTTGCGGAGGCTTTTTCATTCCCAACTTGGCTTCTAAATACAGTCTGTCAGTGATGGCAAACATGGGCCCTCATGCACGTGTGTGTAGGCACATGTGTCAGCAAACACTCTGCCTGTCTGGGGTGCATGGTTATCTCCTCCAAGCTGAGACTTGAAGAAGAACGGTGCCAAACCAGTCCTTTGTAGGGGTGCTTCTACCCAGAGCTGTTACTCATGGAACCAGATGAGCCTCAAAATGCCAGCATCTGAGTTTCCAACAGCTTTGTACACCCAACTTGGAGGCTCAGAGACTTCCTGTAGCCACTCTACCATTCCTGAAAGGAGCACTAACACAAAACCTCTGCTCAGAGCTCTGCAAGCGCTTCATGCAAGGCTGGAGGCCCAGTCCAGCAGCACTGGAGAAACCCCCAACTGCACGTTCCTTCCTCCTTCCCTCCTGCAAACTTCAGATCAAGGGTGACTTCACCTCCCTCCCCTTAAGGGCAAGTATGGCAGGATCTAGGGTCTGCTGAGCAATGCAGAGCCAGTACCGGGTGACAGAAAACTTTCTTCTCTTTAAGACAGTAGTAGTTTGCCACAATTAAAGTAAAAACCTAGGAATGGACAAGAGTGTAAGTATGTCTATCTGGAGACTGAGAGAAGAAAATCTCAGGGGCATGAGTCCCTTGTGCTCTATCCTGAAGTCTCTTTGAAGAAGCCATCCCTACAAATCAGTGCCAAGATCTGTGACATTAAGTAAAATATGTATTTACATGTATATTTGTGTGTATGTATGTATGTATATGTGTGTGAAAGAAAAACTACATAAGCAAACCTGAATTTAATCTTCTTGATAATCCTGTAAAGTTGATATTGGGTTCCTACTTTGCAGGGAAATCTGATGTAAATATAACATAGGTTAATATTGTATAGTCAGGTCAAAACCTTGAATTCCAAATCAAGTCTATCATTGTCTACAAAGCATAAAACTGAAGGCTAGGAAGAGAACCAAAAACAGATACAAAGAGATGCAATCACACATGCATTAGTGTGCACCCAAGCATGCATGGAGACAAGGTCAAGGACTCTACTCTCACCATACAATATCACTCATTCCACAGTCCCAGGAAAGGCTTCTCTAGTTAAAGATGCAACTCAACTCCACAAAACGTGCCTACAAGTTAAATTTAATCTATGGAGATGAAGAAGTCTAGTAATAGAAGAAGAGGGTATCAATGACCAGCAACACATGACCTGTGACTCAGTCCAGCTGGGAGACCCTTAGGAATGGAGAAGTTGATCTGGACTTTGGCACAGGAAAATTTTCGTAAGAACTAAAAACAGATTTGGAAGTCATCATATTATGTGAAGTAAACTGGCTTCACCAAGGCAAACTATAGCTGGCATGGTGGCACATGAATTTAATCTCAGTACTCGGGAGGCAGAGTCAGGGGCATTTCTGTGAGTTTGAGGTCAGAAGTCAGCTTGGGCTACATACTGAGTTCCAAACCAACCAGGGCTCCATAGTGAGACCCTATCTTGAAAGAAAGAAGGGAGGGAGGGAGGGAAGGGAAGGAAAAGGGAGAGAGGGAGGAAGGGATTGTTTCTTTTTTAAAGAGAATGTGAGAAGGAAACCCCAGGAAGGAAAGAACCACCAGAAAGCAGGATACTGAGGGTTTAGAAGAGGAAGGACTAAGTCGGGAAGCATGGTAGACGTCATACCAATCTTAGGTAAAAGATTTATGAAGAAAATAGCACTTACGAAGCCCTTTAAAATGAGCTAACCATAAACTAAGGAGAACAGTGCTCTCACAAATGTACGGATAAAGATAGTTTTTGATTCTCAACCAGAAAGAATTTACCATCACATCCATTTCACAGATGAGGAAGTTGAGCTGCAGAGATAGGTAATTTACCCAAAGCCCAGGTTTAATAGCAGTAGAGCAGGGGATTCGAGTTAATATTTAACTTGATAACACATGTACCCGCCATTTAGTTAAGATGTCACACTTCAGAAATATAGTGGGGCAGAGGAAAGAGAAGTTAAGCTAGTAAGGAGAAAAAGAGGCAAACATGAAGTCGTTCTTAAGTCTGTGTGAGCCTAGGTGGACACCTGCCATTCTGAGCCCACCCACTCTTCATCCACACACTGTGCCGGTAAGAACTGTTTTGTGCCATATACTTGCTTCCGTCTTGCTCTTCGATCCAGAAGGCCGGCTCTCAACACTGACTCTCAGAGCCAGTTCTCTTGCCCTCTGGCGTCTGTCCAGGTCATGCCAAGGGAGGTGCTGGGTGGAGACAGGAGACAGAGGGAGAATGGAGATAGAGATTTGCCCTCCGTCTTCTCATAGCATCTCTCTCTGTGTTTTGTTCACAACTTTGTACCAAAGGCAACTGCTTGAGCCAGGCAACTTCTATAGCAGCCGCTGCTTCTACTGCCGATGTGAGGACTTACTGTACCCCAGAATGTCTCTTCACTTCAGCTACACCTCCTAAAAGGGTCCTAGTAAATCCCCTCCATTACTCTCAATGTGCCACCTATGCCAAACCACATAATCATATGCTCTTATGTGCTTTTTCGTGATATACCTCACAGTCTGGACCTTCATCCACTTTTCCATGTGTAATACATCATACACCCAGATAACCAACTGCAAGGTTTTCAGAATACAAACACAAATACAGAGACTTTAAAGCCAAACCTTGGAGTTCAAAAACAGTTTAAAGCTCATGACCAAAATAATTTATGAATCAGTGAAGTCAAATCATGGAACTTAGTATTCATAGATTTTTCTCAAACTCCCTAAAGAGACAAATCCTAAGCTTAGCTAAGCTAGGTCCAGAAGTAGAAAGGAGTGTAGCAGATCTGACGTTACAATTAGGTTCAAGTTCAAAGCTCTTCCCAGTTCTGGTCTTGAAAGGGAGGCTAGTCAATCTTCCTGCTATGATTCAAACACTGAGATAGGAAGCTAATTTAAAATATTAATTTGCTTTTCAAAAGGACAGTGGAAGAAATGAAGCCCTCTGAATCCTGGCCTCCTCTTCTCCCTCCCTTCCTCTTTCCCAGTCCCCCGTACTCTCTGCTTTTCCATTAATTCCATTCATTTATTTTCCAACGGTGAAATCACCTAAGTTTTACTTTTTATGTGTAGTGTCTTCCTCATGCTTTAACTAGCAGCTCAGGACAGTGGGCAGATGATGCCTGCTCTGCCCAGAGATAATACCGCCCACTATGTGGGCACAGGGCAATGGGAGCTGGTACCAATATTTATCCCTCCAAAAGCCTCCAGTTGTAACTGAGTATCTTCAGCTTCATAGCCACCTAGTCTTTCCTTTTATCTGGCCCTTATTCGCTTCATTTTTAGCCCAAGAAATTCACAAAAATGCAGAAGATTCTTTGTTTTGCTAGTATGAAGGGTTTTTATTTGTTTGTTTGCTAACAGAGAGAGAGAGAGAGAGAGAGAGAGAGAGAGAGAGAGAGAGAGCGCATAGTCCCAAGATATGGTGCTTTTTTTGGTATGTCTGGTACACAGGTAATACTCTCATTTCTTAGTGTAATGACACATTTACTGTGTCATTACAGCCCCCACGAGACCCTTCAAACCACATTAGAACCTCTAGGTTGCAATGTTCCATTCCAGTCTGAACAAGCTGACTTTTTAAAATTTTTAATGTGCATTTATGAAGCCTGCCAACTATACAAAGACCTGCCATTCAAGACTCTCAGTTTTGCCCCCACCTTCTTGGGTTGGCCCAGAGACAAAGAATGGCCTGAAATTTCAGGAATCTAAGTCTCTATTTAGAGCCAGATCAAATCTACTTCAGAATCAGAGGTCACATTTTCCCCACCCTGGACCTTAGATCTAGTCACAGTTTAGTCCTGAGTTTCTGGGTCAGTCAGAAATTTTAGATGAAACACTGCACTTACTTTCTAGTTACGGTCTTTGAGGGAACTCCCTATCACAAGCCTACCTCACAAACCCATCCCCAGATTTATTCCAGGCTTTGAAGGTCTGTGGACACCAAATCAATTTTCCCAAATGGCCTTCACTCAAAATACATCACATTTCCAAAAGAAAAGACAAAAGCCCTGTAATATTGGACTTTGATTGTTAACCCTTGCTATCATCTCAACTGGATTTGGACACACGTGGAAACACACCAGATGTGTCCATGAAGGTTTACAGAAATGTTTACCTGAAGAAGGAAAACCCATCCTGAATGTGGGAGGAAACATGCCAGGGCTGGGGTCACACACTGAATCCAAAAGAGAAAGTAATTGGAGTCCCAGCCTTCATCCTCTTCTTCATTCCTTGCTGTGGACCCAATATGAACAGCTGCCTCGTGTTCCTGGTACCATGCCTTCTCCCACAATGATGAACTGTATCCCTCAAACTATAAGGCCAAGTATACCCACCTGCCTCCTCCCTTCCCTCCCCGTCTCTCCCCTCCCCTCCCCTTCCCTTTCCTCCTTCCTTCTTTAAGTCGGTATTTTAAGTCAGATATTTGGCCAGAGCAATGAGAAAAGTAACTAATACAGGATTTAATTCCTATCACAGTTCCAGGTATGATGAATCCATGTTCATCTCCAAAGACCCACATGCCTCTTGAGGATCTGAGGCTGATTTTGTTCACTATCCCAGCATAGGAGAAAGGCATCTGGAGTCACTAAAGCACTGGATTAAATTCAGTTCCACCAAGAGGCATAATGCAGCTGAGATGACTTCCGGGACTTTCCATCTCAGTCCAGGAAGTGAAGACCATGATGGTGACTGGGGATGCAACTCTTTTTCACCAGAACTTGCCTCATAACCAAAAGGAAAACATGGCCAGTCCCTGAGAACTGCCCTTTTCCTATGAACCACAGCATAATTGAGGTTTCGTGAAGCCACCAGACATCCTAGCCAACAGCAGTCTCTTCATAACACTTCAGCTCTTGGGGCCATTGTCATCACCATCTGTTCAGACCCCAAACACAAGACTTTGGGCTTCCAGACACTGATCTAAGACTGAAGAGAGAGCAGGAAGAAGAATGAATGCCACACTCTTAGAGTCCCACAAGAATGAGCGAAGCTTGCTCATCTCATCTCTACTCAAGAATCCCCGACCTGTGGACCAAGGGCTCCCATGGAAACCTCAGAAGTTCTATCAGAGGAGAAGGAAAAAATAAAAATAAGAAGCATTGTAAAGCATTCGTGAATTTGCCTTAAGGCAGGCAGGCAGGAGAAGGAGCCTGACACAGGAAGAGAACAAGAGCCCCATCATTACCATGACACCTTAAAAGACCGCATGGGAATCACATTGATGTTAGTCACCGCCCAGAGTGACGTGGCAGGCAGGTAAGAGGCACCAAAAAGCACCAGCACGTATAGCAGCTAGGAGAGCAAATGACGAGCAAGAGTCACCTCCTAAAAAAGATCTCAGATCAGAAGACCAAGGAATGAAGGACAAAAGAGTGGGCCAAGAGCAGAGCTGGTGGTTGTGTCCAAAGAGCAATTCTATCACCTAAGTCAACCACAACAGGTAAGTCTACTATCCATTTCCAAGTTCAAACTCTTCAAAAGTCAGTCTACAAATAAATGACAAAGTCATTGGAGATGCCTGAGACATCTTTGGCTTATAAAATTGTAACTCTTTGGGTCAACTACAAGAAAGAACTCTACTAGATTCACTTTCCTAATCTTGCTTGTGACAACAGTAACAACAAAGCAAAATAAAAGAATAACAACAAAAGAACATTTCTCTTGTAGAATACTATTTTAAGGTGTGTTGCTTTTGTTTATGCTCCATTTGTATAGCTCTGTGAAGCTGTGATTCTTTGCCTATCTAAAACACCTGATGGGCTAATAAAGAGCTGAACAGTTAATAGCGAGGCAGGAACAAGTATAGGCAGGGCTGGCAGGCAGTGAGGATAAGTAGAAGGAGAAAAGAGGAAGAGAAGGGACAAGAGAACTAGGGGAAGAGGACATCAAGGACCAGCCACCCAGCTATTCAACAAGCCATGGAGAAAGAAGTAAAGAAAGTATACAGAAATAGAGAAAGGCAAAGCCCAGAAGCAAAAAGGAGTCGGGTTAAGAAAAGATGACAAGAAGCAAGCCAAGCTAAGGCTGGGCATTCATAACTAAGAATAAGCCTTCGTGTGTGCTTACTGGGGAGCTGGGTGGCAGCCCCTCGCCCAAAAACCTAAACAGCAAAAAATCACACTACACAGCTCCTAGAACCACACAATAAAAAGACAAAAGCAGTGAAAGCACACAGAAGACCCGAATAGGAATTTCTCCAAAGGAGGATGGCCAGTAAACACGTGGAAAGATAGTGAGCATCCTTAGCCGTTGGGAAACAGAAATCAAAGTCACAGTGAGATGCACTGCACACCCTCCAGAATGACCGCACTACAAAAAGCAGGTGGTAGCTGGGTTGGTTCGTCTTCATTGTCAATTCGATCTGATTTATAGTTACCTTGGAGACATTTCTCTGGGCATTTCTACAAGACTGTTTCTAGAGAGATTTAACTGAGGAAGGCAGACTCATCCTGAACCCATAGACTGGGACCATGGTTGGAATAAAAAAAAGAGAGAGAGAGAAAAGGAGAAAGCTGGCTCAGCACTAGCTTCCACCCCTCTCTGCTTCCTGGCAGAGGAAGCCATGTAACCAGCTGCCTTAGGCTCCTGCTGCCCTCTATTATGTCAGACACTATCCCTGCTTAAGCCAGGAACCAAAACAAAGCTTTCTTTCCTTAATTTGCTTCTTAAGCAAAGCATGAGAAAAAAAACTAATATAAAAATAGCATTGACGAGGATGGAGAGAATTTGCAATCCCTGTACATAAATAAGATAGCCACTTGGGAAGATAGTCTAACAGTTCCCCACAAAGACTTAAAACTGTTTTCACATGGCCAGGAAAATGAAAAAAATGAAAGCTTATATCCATAAAGAAACTTGCATTCATGCTGGCATTATTCATAACAGACAAAAGAAAGACAAATGTGCATCAACTGATAACTAGGTAATTATCAAATGTGACCCATATACACGCAGGGGTATCATTCAGCCTTAAAAGGAATAAATTGCTGATGTGTTTGCATGAATATAGGTGAGCTTTAAAAAATACTGTGAGGAGTAAGCACACAAAAAGCTTACATTATATGATTTCTTTCCTAAAAGGTAGTAGTGAAAAAGCAAATCCATCAAGACAATACATACTGATGACTGCCCAAGGCTGTTAAGATGGGAGACTATCAAGAAATTGTCAAAGTGCACAGGACTTATTCTGGAGTGTGAAACAGTCTGGAAATGATTGTACAATTCTGTGAATATGCTGATAAATGAAATTCTCTGGGCTGTTTTTTCACAATGGGCACATTGTATACTCTGTAAAATACAGTTCAGGAGCACTGTCATTGAAAGACATAGCCCACACAAAACTGTAGCATGCTGATACGCCTCGAGATAACCTTCTGACTTTTGCATCGTATCTTCCGCACTATGTCTAGGCGTACGTTACACACACTCTCACATTTGATCACAGAGTGTGGATATCTCTATAGATTTTACCTGTGATAAGGGCCTCCCTTGGGTCTCCCCAGTCCTGGCTCTGAAGTGTGATGACACTCTGCTATGGTTTGGATCTGGACTGTTCCCCTAAAGGGCCTTGAATTAAAGGATTAGTCTTTATCTGGGTGCTTTTGGGAAATGAGAAAAACTCTTGAGACACAGCCTAGTGAGAAGTCTTTTAGACGTTGTTGGAATGCTCTCCAAGAAGATGAAGGGACACCATCTACTTCCCCTTCCTCTCTTTGATCAACTAGCCATGAAATAAATAGTTTACTCTGCCACACACTTCCTCTATGGTGCACTGCCTCACCACAGGCCCAGAACCAACATGGACAATTGACCATGAACTGAAGGCATTAAAACCATGAACCAAAGTAAGCCACGTTTCTTCTGAATGACCTGATTATCTCAGGTGCATTATAAAAAATAGAAGCTGATGAGTGCAGTTGTGACAAATGAAAGATTCATCCTTGATGCAGAGAGAAATGGTAACGCTTCCTTCACTTTCTCAGGTTCCCCTCCTCTTTGCTTGTCTCAGTTGTCAACCACATGGCTTACCATGAACTTGCCTGACACAGCGCTCCTGCTCCTTTGTACACATTCTCCCCCTGGCTTTGAGTGTGTGTGTGTGTGTCCATGCGCACGCACACACACACGTGTATTGTAATTATGAAGAATAAGGAAGATTATGTAAAACTAAAAGGTGGGCAATCATCCCAATATTTTTTTTTTAGATGAGAAAAAAGAAAGCATATTCTAAAAATTTTATACCAGTGAGTATGAAATGAATTCTTAGAAAAACTGTATAATTTTACAACATGGTATTATGAAACATTTCAGAAGCAAAGCTATTACCAATAGCAGTCAGGAAGGTTGTATGGAACTCAAGGAGTGGAAAATGAATCCTATTGCTGTTTTCTGACACAGTTATTGTTAGACTACAGTAAGAGATTGGGGAATTGCCAGACACAGCATATTCCAGCAGTATATGTATGCCATCATAAACCTGAATGTCAGCAAAAGGTTTTTATATAAGGAAAACTCAGAGATTTGATTGATAGTGCATGCATGCAGCTCAGTATATGGTGCTCAGAATAGATGCAGCGAGTTCTAAGTTGCTCATGGGTTCTGTCCATACCCAAGTGTCTGAAGCAGGTCTGCTGTATAGCCTCACTGGAGTTATACAGTCTACTGGTCTACTTTAAGGGACACCAGCTAAACAAAATCCCCCCAGGGAATAGTTAGGATAAACTGCTGACTCAGTAGATTATAAAACACTCTTGTTTGGGGAGACAAGGTCTCACTATACATCCCAAACTGGCCTGAAGCTCACTATCCAGCCCACGCTCACCTCAAACTCATGGCCATTTGCCTGCTTCAGCTGAAGACTGAGTTTATAGACATGAGCCACCATATCCTTTTAACACACTTTTTCTTAGAGGGGAAGTAAAGCTCTTGCCATGTAATCCTAAGGAGAAGAGTCCAGGTTCCTGGCACTCGTGCTGTGGCAATGCTCACATGTAAGTCCAGTGCCAGAGAGGCAGAGGCAGGAGGAACCTTGGGATTTGTTGGCCAGCTAATCCAGCTTAATCAATAAGCTCCAGGTTCTGTGAGAGACCTTGTTTCAAAAGCCGGGGTGGAGAGCCATGGAGGAAGACACTTAATGTTGACCTCTGGTCTCCACAAACATGGTTGCACACAGGTATACATGCTCCCGCAACAAATGGACGGGGTCTTCCGTGTACAGATGTGAATCTGTACAAAAACCGTGGTGGTTACTTTCAGACAGTTGAGAGAATCAAACGTGAGGGGTGTGTTAAGTCAGTTACATATAACCCACGGGGCAGAATCAAAGCTAGAAGAGGTTATCTGGAAGCCTAAATAACATCAGCTCAGCAAGAAAAGTGTCCCTCCTCACAGCCCAAGCTGTCCCACAATCCGATGCCTGGCCTTGTGAGGCCAGGGAGAGGCTCCAGATGGGATTTACACACTAAGATGAAGCTGGACCACCTGTCTTCCTGGATCCTTTCCAAATCAGAGATGCTGGGAAACTGTGATTGTTTTCATCCTGTCCTTCTAGCCCTTCCCTCGGTGAGCTACAGTAGATGTGTTTGGGAGGCGCTCTTATGCTAGCCCCTGGTGCTTCTGCCTCCATCCAGCCCGGCAACTTTAACCTGCTCTGACTGCCCGTTCCCTCTCTCCTCCTTTGTCCACCTTTCCTTTGTGCTTCTTGAGGATAACACAAGACAGAGTCTCTCACCTTTCCCTCTGCCCCTCCTGCAAGCAAGGAGAGCTGAGGCCAGTGGCACATCGTCTTTCCTACACTTTATTCTATTACTACTGCTTGACTGTTCTGCAAAACACGCTGCCAGGCAGAAAGAAGAATGAAGCGGGCTCGCTCGCATGCGCTCTCTGTGCAAATGTCCACACATGATTTGCCTTCTGCATGCATGTCCCCTAATTTACTAATGAGCTGCCACAGGCCACCGCTTTGCTCTCTTCAGGAATGTACTTGGAGGATAGTGGTTAAATGGAGGTAACTTTATCTTACACTTCCATACACCCTAGGCTGATTGAGATCATTCTCACATGTGTCCTGTTCAAGTTTCAGGACTGGGCAATGCAGAGAACCTGAGAGCTATAAAGGATATCCAAAACCAGCCCAGTTCCTCCAGCTGAGCGATCAACAGATAGAGGGCAGGGCTGACAAAATGTTCAACTAAGGAGATGGAAAAGCTGTGAGTGACAAGTGCAGGTTTGGATTTGATGACTCTGGGTACCACTGCAGGTCTTTGCCTTACTAGTGCTGTGACATGGACAGTTGGGTCTTCACACTTCAGCATCTTCAGAAGTCAATGGAAAGACAACATCCTCAGCCACATTCCTGTCCTAGAGTGAATGGTCCATCAACAGGAATCCTGATAGCTATTGCCAAGCCCAGTGCTCTGATTACTACAACATATTGGCGTTTGGTCTTGTGCCTCATAGGGAAAGAAACACATCTGTTTGCGTCGGGAGGGGAGCACAAAACAAATTGTGAGTGCTTGCCACTTGTTAAGTATTTTTCTATCCTCATAGCAATACACTATCGAGTTACATAAAAAGTGCCAGAAATAGGAACATATGGCCATGGAAGGCCATCCACATCACTCAAGTTCAGCATCCTTTTGCAAGACTTCTCTTTAGATCCCTAAGTTTTCTGTTTAAGTCCTTTCATATAGAGAATAACAAGCATAGAGCCACTGGAACGTCTACATGTATGTTATATTCCAGTTCTCAGTGGTGTTTGAAAACACCAAGACCATGTCCAGGGCATAGACTGGACCTTGTGGTTACTTAATAAAAACCAGAAGCAGATAAACCAAATGTTAATTATTAGTGCAGAGAACTTGAGGGATAGTGAGGATGCCCGAGCCAATCCAATCTGTCCATCTAACAGAACACTAAATGGAGGGCATGCATGAGAAGATGTTAAGCATCCACACACAGTTACACACATGATCTTACACACATGTGCACACACACAACATTATGGAATGCTAATGGTCTGTAGAAGCAAAGTATACTGCCCCTTTTTCATTGTTGATTTGAATTGCTTCTAATATTCTATAAAATGGAGGCAGAGAAGATTTTAAGGTGTGTTGCTAATGATGCATCGCCTGTTCCCTAATGTCTGACTTCCTCTTCTCCCCAACTGCTGTCTTAGGTGTGCCCCATACCTGATTCTAGCTTCCTGTGTGACATGGTCCCCTTGTCCTTTTTTTTTTTGATGGCCTCCTTGCCATTATACTCCAGAGATTATTTGACTTCACCCCTCCAAAGAACATTCCTTTTCCCCTGAACCCAGCACACATGGCTCCTTTACCCCTGAACCCAGCACACATGGCTCCCTCTTTGTTCTAATGCTTTTTTCTGCCCAGAGCATCCAACCAGAACCAGAACATGTCAGCCAACTGGAAACTTATTCTTCAGTTTAGTTCCCATTAGCAGGGTAAGGTCTGGGCTTAGCTTGACTGCTGCTGTTTCCAGACATTTATACTAGGTCTGCAGCAGTTATCATCCTAGGCTGGGGTGTACAAACAAGACAGAGGGAAAAACAGCCTAAAGAAAATTCCGTCTTTTGGGACTATTTATCCGACTGTTCGGGGATTTCAGAAACTGAGCACTGAAATGTCTGAAGGGAGGGGTGGTGTGTTTGTCAAAGTAGACACTCGTGTTCTTTCAAGATTCTTAGAATAACCCAAGAAGGTAGAAATGAGTGGGAGGGAGAGAGATAATGCAAGTTAATGTAGGTGGAAGTCTGTGAACTCCTTAGGGCCTAAGACTCTTAAAACTGACTATGAGACTCTTGCCACGTACGCCGCTTTAGTCAGTTCGTAGTTTCTGAGTGTGCAGAATCCCAGGGCTATAGCATAGCAGCTGTTTGGATCGCAGAGTGAGTAAGAACAGCGTCCAGACCTGTGGAGGAAAAGTGCCCACGCTCGAAGGACTTAATCCAAGTCCTTTTACCAAGCAAGTCCCTGTTCCTTGACCAGGACAGACAAATGGAAATACTTAGGGAAATTTCAGAATCAAGATTCAAAACCGTCATTGCCTCTGTGACTAGAGCATATTAAAACTAATTTGTATTAACAATAAGAAAAGGTCAGTACTGTTTGCTCCTGATACAGTAACTATGCATTAATATTCATCCACTCAACATACTGTGCATGTGAATGTACACGTGTGTGGGTGCAAGTGTACACATGTGTGTGCACATGTACATGTGTGGAAGCTAGAGATCTTTCCCTCTGTCGCTCCTACCTTATTTCTGAGAAGTCTCTCACTAAATCTGAAACTCGCCAGTTTCACAAGAATGACTGGTCAGAAAGTCTCTGGGGCTCTCCTGTCTCTGCCTCCCCTGGGCTGAGATCACAGGCAGGCATGGCCACACCCAGCTTTTTATAGCGGACCTGGGGATATGAGTTCAACTCTTCATACTTGCCCAGCAAGTGTTTTACAGAGCAAAGCATCTCCTAAACCAACTCAGTATGTTTTATGAGCTCTAACTCTGTAAATAAAGGGGATACAATGCGGTATACGTACGTCATCTGGCAAAAAGCCCAGTGGGCGAAAATAACACTTCCATGTTGAAATCTAAAAGAGATCACAGTTTAGCTCCTTCGGAGAGCTATAAATCTCAGGAATTATCCACATACCACATACTTGAAACATTTCTAGAATACTGCTCAATTGCCTTGGGTCTTTTTTTTTCCATATTTAGAAATAAGCAAGGCCAGTTCCCCAGAGCTATTGTGCTTCCTTCTGACAGGCTGACCACAGGAGAGAGGACAAAAGACAAGGCACACTTCAGCAAATGTGTGTCTACCTGTGAAGGCTAGAGAGGAGGATGCTGAACGAACATGAACTCCCCCTGACAGGCTTACATGGGTCAGAGAGCTCTGCAAAACAGTACAAGGAGAGGAACAGTGGTTAGATCTAGCCTTGAACCACAAAACTCAATGCTTGGGGTAGAGGTGTGACTCCGTTTTAGACACTTGCCTAACAAGTGCAAGCCCCAGGGTTGGATCCCCACCACCGCAAAATAAACATAAATAAATAAATAAGCAGATAAATAAAAAACAACACAAATGGGACTTGTAGCCCGTGGCTGGGTTGTTCATACCCAACTCAAATGGGACTCATGGCCTGTGGCTGAGTTGTTGATATCCAACTCAAAAGGGACTCGTGGTTCATGGCTGGGTTGTTCATACCCAACTCAAATGGGACTCATGGCCCATGGCTGGGTTGTTCATACCCAACTCAAATGGAACTCGTGGCCCATGCTGGGTTGTTCATACCCAACTCAAATGGGACTCATGGCCCGTGGCTGGGTTGTTGATATCCAACTCAAATGAGACTCGTGGCCTATGGCTGGGTTGTTGATGTCCAACTCAAATGAGACTCGTGGCCTATGGCTGGGTTGTTGATATCCAACTCAAATGGGACTTGTGGCCCATGGCTGGGTTGTTGAAATCCAACTCAAATGGGACTCGTGGCCCATGGCTGGGTTGTTGAAATCCAACTCAAATGGGACTTGTGGTCCATGGCTGGGTTGTTGATATCCAACTCAAGTGGGACTCATGGCCCGTGGCTGGGTTGTTGATACCCAACTTGTACCAAGCCACAAACAGTTCCATCTTTTCTTACGCTAGTTTTCAGTTGTATTCTCTACAACATAATCTAGTGTAGACTAGCATGGCTCTTGCCCTCCTAATTTTACCTCCTTAACTCTGCCCTGTTTGTTCTCCACCAGTGCCTAGCATAGGAATTAATGATCACGGGATCACACTAGCAAAGTACGCAAAATGGAAAAGAGAATTCAGTTCCAAGACAGAAATCTGGACCCGTCAAACATCTACAGGTTCTACAGAAAAAAAAAAGTCCTTATGATTTCAGACCATATCATGCACTAATGTTACCCAAGCTCCAGTACCCCTCCTCCCATGGCCTTCTCTCATCCAACTAAAGCCAGAGGCTGGGCAGTGGTAGTGTACACCTTTTATCCCAGCACTTAGGAAGAAGAGGCAGGTGAATGTCTGAGTTCAAGGCCAGCCTGGACTACAGCTAGTTCCAGGACAGCCAGGGCTGTTAAACAGAGAAACTCTGTATCGAAAAACAAACAAACAAACAAATAAACATGTGCTCAATGTTTTTCTTTGTACCATGTCCCACCTCTACTACCCGACAGAGGATGCTATTTATTAGTAAGCTATATAGTCTCTGAGCCTCTGATACAGAGCAATCTCTGTAGCATATACCCATTGGTTGGCTACACATTCATTTCAAACACTCCTTTCCCTTGCCCTCCTTTATTATGGAACCTGGGAAGAATCTTTTGTTAGAGCCATCTTTGCAAATAAGGTGGTCCTTTCAAAGTCGGGACAATGAAATATGAAAAGAGTGTACCATGAAGCTCCGGGAAAGCCTGGGCTTCCTTTAAAAGAGACAACCCTGGCCCCTTTCTCTTACTTCAAATGATCCCCGAGTAGTAATTGCCTTTAGGAAACCGTTACGTAATACCATGGGGATCAAAAGCAAAAATCTTGATTGCACTGTTGGCTTTCTAAACTGGGGTAGGAACCTCCTTTCTTTTGACTTACTGTGTGAAAAATGTCTTCCTTTATTCACTTGAGCCACTGTGAGCTGGGCGTTCAGTAAATCAAAGCCAAAGACATTGCTGACGGAATCACTCTCTGGGGATCTTTTATTTATAAGCAGCATACTTCTGCACATACATATGACATATTGCTGTTTAAATTCCTCAGCAGTTTCCCATTTCCTTCTGCGTAATTTGAAGGATCTTGCTTCCTGATACCCTCATCTTGTGCACCTCCCTCAGACTCGTTGTCAATGCATCTTTTTGCTTCACATGATGGTAATTCTAAAACAGTGGTGTTCTCTGAAAATCCCACTCTGCTTGGCCCCTGTGATTTGACTGTGTTGTTTTGTCTGCTGAAGATTCTCTTCCCAACTTTCCCTGCCTGCTTTTGCATGTTCTACAAATATAAACAGCAAGGGTCATCTCCTCTGAACACCTTTTCCTTGTTTCTCAATTGCCATAGTACATAGAAGTATTTCTACCTTTTTATTGATAAAATTGGACTACATTTGTTTGTGACTCTGACTAGGTCCCCAAACAGTTAATTTCTCTGACTGTGGAGCCAGTACCTTTGCAACCCTAACTCTTTTTTTGCCATTTTTTAAATTAATTTTTATTGAGCTCCACATTTTGCTCTGTTCCCCTCCCTACCTCTCCCCTCCCCTTCAACTCTCTCCCAAGGTCCCAATGCTCCCAATTTACTCAGGAGATCTTGTCTTTTTATTTCCCATGTAGATTAGATATACGTGTGTCCCTCTTAGGGTTCACATTGTTGTCTAGGTTCTCTGGGATTGTGATTTGTAAGCTGGTTTTCTTTGCTTTATGTTTAAAAACTACTTATGAGTGAGTACATATGATAATTGTCTTTCTGGGTCTGGGTTACCTCACTCAAAATAATGTTTTCTAACTCTATTCGTTTGCTGCAAATTTCAAGATAATTGTTAATTTATTTATTTATTTATTTATTTATTTTTTTGCTATGTAGCACTCCACTGTGTAAATGTACCACATTTTCCTTATCCATTCTTCGGTCAAGGGACATTTAGGTTGTTTCCAGGTTCTGGTTATGACAAACAACGCTGCTATGAACATAGGTGAGCACATGTCCTTGTGGCACTATTGAGCATCCTTTGAATGTTGTATTGCTGGGTCTTGAGGAAGGTTGTTTCTTAATTTTCTGAGAAATCGCCACACTGATATCCAAAGGGGTTGTACCAGCCTTCACTCCCACCAGCAATGCAAGAGTGTTCCCTTTACCCCACATCCTCTTCAGCATAAGTTGTCATCAATGTTTTTGATCTTGGCCATTCCTACAGGTAGAATATGGAATCTCAGAGTTGTTTTGATTTGCATTTCTCTGATGGCTAAGGACATTAAGCATTTCCTTAAGTGTCTTCCAGCCATTTTAGATTCCTCTGTTGAGAGTTCTCTGTTTAGGACTGTACTCCATTTTTTTTATTGGATTATTTGTTCTTTTGATGACCAATTTCTTGAGTTCTTTGTATATTTTGAAGATCAGTCCTCTGTCGGATGTGGGGTTGTTGACGATCCTTTCCCATTCTGTAGGCTGTCATTTTGTTTTGTTCACTGTGTCCTTTGCTTTATAGAAGCTTTTCAGTTTCGGGGGGGGTCCCACTTATTAATTGTTTCT
>JAQHUG010000003.1:407875-442515 GCA_028555095.1 Dicrostonyx torquatus
TTCTCTTCTAGCAACCCTAACTCTTAAGATAGCATCTCAGTGGCAAGGGACCGAGTGGGGTCATGGTGAGTGTGCACTGTGTCAAAGGGGCTAATCAGTGTTTAGGAGTTGGAGTTACCCAGTTATTATCAGAACATCAAGTAACCTACTAGACAGGCAAATTTCCCTCTCACTTTTAAGACAGAGTCTCATGTGGTCCAGGATGACCTCAAACTCTCTGTTTAGTTGTGGGTGGAGGAACTACTGAGACTCCTACCCTGGCCTCCTGAATGCCAGGATTATAAGGATGCCTACCACACCCAGTTTCATGCAGGGCTAGGGCCTGAATCGGGGGCATTGTACACACTAAACAAGCTCTCTAACAACTGAACTACACTCCCAGCTCATAGATATTTTGCTTCTAATTGCTTCAGTTTCTTGAACGAGTCCTTCCTTGTAGGGTAGCTATTAATTTGTCCATCTTAAAAAATAAAATATTTGTTCATTTCTGTATTCATGCTACTGTTTATCTTAATTTCCCCCTTTTTGCCCGCTGAGCTGGTTAAATGAGCAGGCTGTACTAAATGGCCAACTCCCCCCTGTCATTTACTATTGAATATTCTCCAGTAAAACTACAGACACACCCCAGCCCCACTTACACATGCAGAAATATATGTCCTTCAGGGTCACTAATAGAACAACATCCAAGTTCCTGTGTATCCTCTTGGTCTGTAATTGCCTTGCCTTCTCTGTCACACCTGCCAGCCTCTGCCACCTTGGCATCCTTGGCTCTACACCTCTTGTAAATGACTCTGTTTTCACTTCTTATGACACGACAGTAGCCTACCTCCTCTCTATGTCCTTCTTTGACATTTTCATAGGTTTTCTTCCCCGTCTGCCACCACCGTCACCTAAACATGGGCATTCTCTGTGTGGATAAATGAATGAACAGCCAGGGGAATGTTCTGCTCCAGTGCGAAGTCCAGAAAATCTTGGGAACAGAGAATAGGATAAGCAGTCCATTTGGAGAGTATTCAGAGAAGGATTTTAATCCATTTTAAAAGTTCCAAAGTACTGACTGTGGGAGCTTCCAGTTCACAAGATCAAGTCCCATATTCTGAACTTGGTCATCAACGAGGCTTGCCTTCGTCTTTCTGTCTTCCTCTAAGGAACATATCCACAAAGCTGCCCCTCAGTAGCTATCTGCTGGTCAAACAGGCCATGGATGGCACGAATGTGCCCTTTCTGAATAGCTCACTGGCTACCCACTCCAGTCACTCTGAACCATTCAACACCAAAAGCCTCACGCTTTCTCACCTTCAGTTTGTTCTCACCGCCTTCTTTGTAGAAACACCTTTCCTGTTTGCTTTCAATCTGTGTAAGCCTCGCCCATTCTTCAAAGCCTAGTGTCAATCTCACCTTTTCCATGACTTCTCTATGAACATAGCACAGTTCACACATTAACCATTTGGGTTGCTAATTACTGGGTTATTGTTTTTGTCTTGATTTTGAGAATGAATCTTACCACATAGCCCAGGCCTCAAACTCCCATTCTGTCTCAGATTCCAAAGTATTTTAACTACAAGTTTATACTACCATAGCTGGCTTCTTATTTATTAAAATAATACATTTATTTATTTTGTGTGTGTGTGCGTGTGTGTGTGTGTGTGTGTGTGTGCATGTTTGTACGGGTGAAGGCATGCATGTGTCACAGCTCTTTTATGTAGATCAGAAGACACTTTGGCAGGAGATGTTTCTCTCCAATCCAGGTTATCCACATTGGTGGGAAGGGCCTTCACCTGCTGGGCCATCTTGCCAGCTCCTTGCTAGAACCTTTTAAATGACTTTTTGAGCATCAATTTTTAAGTTATTTGGAAATAGGTGACTTAGGCTACTTTTCACCTTCACCCCATAAATCAAGTATCATACTTTAGAAAGAAGATATGTCTGTAATTTCTGATTGTTTTATTTTATTTTTTTTTAAATATTTATTAATTTATTTATTATGTATACAATATTCTGTCTGTGTATGCCTGCAGGCCAGAAGAGGGCACCAGACCCCATTACAGATGGTTGTGAGCCACCATGTGGTTGCCGGGAATTGAACTCAGGACCTTTAGAAGAGCAGGCAATGCTCTTAACCACTGAGCCATCTCTCCAGCCCTGATTGTTTTATTATACATGACATAATCCCATTGGAAACTCAGGCCCTAAAATTAGACCTAAATTTGAACCTCAAATATACGTGCTACCACAGTAACCCCGAAGAAGTCTTTTAGCTTCCCAAATTTTGAGAAGTTGGGAAGCTAATATTATTGACTCATTTCAGTGAAGGGAATTCAGTGACATCATGATTGTACTGTGGTTAGCTAAATGCTTAGCCCAGGAAAAGTGTTTAAATCTAACACTGTTATTGATAGCAGTGATAAAGATGAATGTGATTCTTCAGACACAGATTAGACCTGCATCAATGCCAAGGTCAAATGAATATTTCACTGAAACCCTTTGACTACTTTGCTCCATGTGACATTGGGGAAGATAAATGCTGGCGATGGCCACTCAGCCCCAGAGTTTTAAATAACGCTTTAACATAGCTCATTCCAAGGATGACTTCGCCTCCGTCTCTCATCTCATCACCCGAGCACTCAGCCAGAGTGAGAGTCCATTAGCCCTACACTGGGGTGATCTAGAAATAAAAGTGGAGAGTTGCTGTGTGTTGTTTTGCGATAATTTAACCAAACATAGACAAGTACACTTAGAGGCTTTTGTCAAAATAAAACTGGAAGGCTGTGAGGCTCACAGGTCAATGATCTCGAGGATGTCAAGCTGTTTCTAACTTGCCTTTCCTGCATTAGAAAAGTGAGTTAATATGTCCTCAGGCTTTTAATCGAAAGATAGTAAATCTGTGGGTGGAAATTTCTGCACTCTAATGATACTAGTGTTTGAGAGAAGACTCCTTGAATCCCTGGATTGTGGTTTCAATTGAAGTCTGAACAGAAACAAAGGCTTATTATAAAAGAGTTACGTGGGAGAGTAATGACTTTTGTGAGTACCATTTTCTGTCCCCAAGACTCAACAGCAAAATAGCCTATCTTGGAGAGCGAGACTGGGTTTGACTGCAGGAGAGGAGGAGTGGACAGACAAAACACCACATTATTCAATGAGTTGTTTAAGAACAGACAAAAACACTAACACAGATAACAGGGAAAAAAACAATCCAGACTATGAACACATCATTTTTAACATTTTGGAAGCAGTTCGCAGTATTGAACAGACCAGGAAAATAGTGGAAGCATAGACGCCAGGGATCCCCTGAAGCTCCCAGTCCAGACCACACTTCTCATCATCTCTAGCATGTCTAAGAACTTACACAGGAAAGCTATTAACATGGATGTCTACACGGCTGTTAACTCATAGTTTGTCCAAATGGGATTCTCTCTGGTGAAGGAAATATCAGAGAGGAAAAAAAATCTGTAAGGACAGAACCATTTTCCAAAATGACCGAGCAATGTCTAAGTTAAACTTTCAAGGACTTGAAACTTTGGCGGAAGGAAATGATCAGAGTTTTTGAAGGATTCCATAATTCTCTGTGTTTAAGGAGGTAAAGATGAAACTCTTCAGAGGGCTTTATTTTCCTCTTAACTTAGACTTATTTATGTCTACGGCTGTTTAGCCAGCATATGTGCATGTGTATCACACGGGTGCCTGCTACCTGCAGGGATCATAAGAGGGCACTGGATGCCCTGGAGCTTGAGTCCCACACACATGGCCGTGAGTTATCATGTGGGTGCTACGCAACAAACCCAGGTCTTCTGCAAGAACTGCAAAGCCATCCCTCCAGCCCAGGATATCTTTTTTTTAATGAGAGGTTTACTTGGTCCCCAGGCATGTTCTTGTCCATTGTCAATTATCTTCTCCCATCTATGTGTGTAAGAGAAACACTTTGGGGATTTCCTCTTTAGTGTACTTTAGGCTTTCCCAGCATTCCCATGGGGTTACTAAAAGAAAAAATTTCCAGAACCTGAGGCATTTGCTTAGTGCCTGTTTCTGTAGCAAACAACCAACCTGACCAACAAAATCCCAAGAGTGACTTTGGAGAACGTCTGTCTGTTCTGAAAGAGGAAGCTAGAGCTGTATTGCATTCGCTCAGACTCCCCCACTGGAGTATGTCACCGCTCTGAGCCTTCCCTTCGCATGCCAGTACCCTGAGAGATAATAAGTGACTGTCAGTCAAGAAAAGCCATGTCTGGGCCATCTAAAGATCACCTCTATCCCAAAACCATCTAGTGGAAGACCAGACAGATGCTATAGACAGCTCTACATGGTTCTACCTTCTCAACTGTTATAAGAAGCCACTGATTGCCTTAGAAAGTATTGGTATCAATTACTGATATAAATCTCTGTTTGCTAACAGGTGATAATATGCTACAAATAATCCAAAGATGGGCTGGGCATGCAGTTCAGTGATAAAGCATTTGCTTAGCATGTCCAAGGCCTTGGGCTTGACTCCTCCCCTCCAAAAACTTCAAAGCTTTAATTTGTTTGTGGGGTGTGTGAGTGTGTGTGCGTGTGCGTGTGTGTGTGTGTGTATGTGTGTGTGTGTGTGTGCAGGTACATGTGCATGTGTGTGAGCATGTCTGTGGAGGCCAGAGGTTGATCCAAATGCTTTTCTCTATTACTCTCCAACTTATGTTTGAGGCAGAGTCTCTCACTGAAGCTCACTGAATTGGCCAGACTGACTGGATGGTAGGCTCTGGTGATCCGCCTGTGCCTGCCCTCCTCAAACGGTTACAGATGCGTGCTGCCATGCCCAGCTTTTTACACAGTTGCTAGGGATCTGAACTCAGATCCTTGTACAGCAAGCACCTACCCATTGAACCATCTCCACAGCTCCTCAAAACACCAATTTTTAATCTATTATATTATGCACAAGTTTTTAAAATTGCTCAAATTGCCCTCCCTTAAGCACATGGCTGCCAAAAAATGAGGGGAGGAGAAGAGAGATTCAGACTCCAAGGATAAAGGATAGAAAGCCTTAGAGGAATCTGCACATGGGACAAACATGCATATGAGGACAAGAATATTGTGGTGCCCTGCAGTCAGCCAGCTGCCTGGCAACACCATTCCACACCACCTCAAATCACCCTTCTCCAAAGCCTTGGGCCTGAAGAACTTCTGCAGAGAGCTGGAAGCACTATATGTTATGTCAGGAGATGGAAGGGGAGTCTGTCCCATACTGCTACAAGCAGATATACAAACTTGCCCAAGTGGCTCTTCCCTGAGCCTCCTTTTCTCCTCTGCACAAGGTCACAGGAAATGACTTTGAGCTCCAAACTAGCCAGGAGTATACAAGGAGAATGCCACAAAGGGCCACTGAGAGCTGAATATTTAGGATTTCCTATACAGAATTCACGGTCAAACTAGGTCCTGACCCTTGAGAAGGACACACTCTGCCCAGTTGTTTCCTGTATAATTGTGTTTGACATGTAAATTGAATCCCTGGGCAATTACGTTTAATCTTCTCCTTCAATAGCACGGGAGGAAATCAGAGCCACCTGTATGAAAGGGTGACAGACTGACACAGAAAAGCATAGTGCCCTGTGAACAAACAAACGGGCAGATAAAACACAGCTGAGATTTCTCTCTCTCCTTCTGTTTTTATAAAGTTCTTTTTGAATGCTGTCAATTGTTCCCAGCTACCCGGGGTCCTGTTTCCTTTTGCTGCTTCTCTGTGGAATAAAGAGAGCTGCAACTCCTCTGCTGCAGATGCCATGAACCCCAAGACACTGAGTTGGCTTGAGACTGAGTAAGGACGGACGAACCACAGAGAGCCCTGACAGACCCAGTCTGACAGGCAATCCTCCCTCCTGCTGGTGCTGTTCCCCAAATGATAGGAAGAGATTTTGTCTGTCTCAGCAGGTCTGTCGTAGGCCTGGCTTCTGGGGGCCAAAACGTGCAGAAAGCACATGACTGTAGGATGGTGAATCAATGCCATAGAACACACCCGACGAAAATGGAAGCCATTGTATTATTTGGCTAGAGCAGAAGTGTGAGGAATGGCCTAGAAAATTTGCTTTGTGAGTTTAAAATTTTGTGAAATAAGAGCTAGGAGCTGTGATCTCTGGACAAATGTATTTTTAGGAAGCCTGACATAAAATTAAGATAGTGCAGTTCATGGAAGAAAGAACCTGGTGGACAAGGCCTTCCAAGTCTAAGGTGGGAAACGTTTGCCACGTTTTAGAAAGTCCCCAAAATAAGTACTAACTGGACTCCGCAGGCTTGTTAGGACAGAGAGCATCCAGCTGCTCCAGCTGTGAGCACCATGTAGGGCTGTTCTCACGCCATGTCAAGTGAGGGTTTTGAGTCTTCAGAACGTTACCCATTCTTTTGGAACTCTCCATGTCACTCCCTACTGTGTTTTCGGAAGATGACAACCCTTCTTCAGAGAGGAAAGAAAAGTTTTCCCCTCATGGCCCTCCACATCCACACTCCTAAAAGTGGGGCTCACTGATGGAAACTTTCCCACTTTTGCAAAAAGTAACTGTTTCTTCTTATACCTGCTTTAATAAAATTAAGTCAAAATATAAAATGCTTACTGTACTTCTCCATGGGCCGTAAACACTAGCTTTCCTTCATTCTTCCCTCTGTACTGCTAGTCTTTTTAGTTTCAGCTTGTTCACTAGTTCTGAGTTTGCATGTATCTCTCTCTCTCTCTCTCTCTCTCTCTCTCTCTGTGTGTGTGTGTGTGTGTGTGTGTGCATCTGTCTGTCTGTTTCTCATCTCTCTTCTTTCCTGTATCTTTAACCACTCCCCTTACAATGTGGCTTTTGTTTATTATAAACACATTCAAATAATTATCTATCTATCTATCTAACTATCTGTTGTGGGATATTAGTTTAAGGTGTGTTACATTCATTCATGCTGTGAAATATTTGTTTGATGATGCAAAGATGTTGCATTCTTTTATGTTGCATTTGTTTAACTCTGTAAAACTGTGTTACTTTGCCTGCCTAAAACACCTGTTTGGTCTAATAAAGAGCTGGATGGCCAATAGTTAGACAGGAAAGGGATAGGCAGGGCTGCCACGTAGAGGGAATAAATAGGAGGAGAAATCTAGGCTTGGGAGAAGATTGAGGAGCAAGAGAAGGAGAAGGAGAGGAGGATGCCAGGGGCAAGTTAACCAGCCATACTACCAGAGTATGAAGGAAAGAAAGAGATATAAGATAAAGAAAGGTAAAAAGCCCAGAGGTGAAAGAGAAATGGGATAATTTAAGTTAGAAAAGCTGGCTAGAAACAAGCCAAGATTAGCCATACACTCATAGCTAAGAATAAGTCTCCATGTATGTATCTGGAAACTGGGTGGCAGACCCCCAAAGAGTGAAAAACCAACTACATCTATCTCACTCTCTCCACTATGTAGACCAGCCTCATACTCACAGAGAACCACATACCTCTGCCAAGCCTGGTCATGGTTCTCTCTTCTGAAAAATTTTTCATTCTCCATTCTCACGTGGGGTTGGGGATTTAGCTCAGTGGTAGAGCACTTGCCTAGCAAGCGCAAGGCCCTGGGTTCGGTCCTCAGCTTCAGAAAAAAAAAAAAAAAACAAACCAAAATCCATTCTCATGTAAGTTGTCATGCCATCTCTTTCTCTCTTTCAAACACTAACAGCAGTAGCCTCCGAGTCCCCACCTGACCTCAGAGTGACTCTGCTCTCTTGTTCCTTCCATCTTCCTGCACAACTTGATTGGAACTGCTTTTGGCAAGTGTACAAATGACCCGCCGCATCTCCATTCTAAAGCCCCCTTTACCTTTAGCCTGCTCAAACTCTTACATGGTCACCTTACCTACGTTCATTGTTCCTGAGCACCTTATCTCAAGTCATGGCCGCCGATCCAGCATAGACGGTGAGATAGGGCATTTGCCCAGTCTAAGATCCCCACTGCCTTCCCTCAGCTTCCACCATCTATCCAACAATTGACGGGTGACTTCTAAAGTTTCTCTCATATATGAATGGCATGTTCTAACTTTTCTTACCACAGGGGCCTCATCTGAACACCTGAGCATCCCTGCCTATGGATCCTGACCCTAACATTGGACCTCCCCTTGTTTGGACCTAACCTTCACAATGTGTTAGCCTTCTTTCAGAAAGGAATCTGTTTTCAGTCTCTCACTGAAAAATAATCTGCAGCCTCGTTTTAATGCAAGTTTAAGGCTTGGGCCCCCGAAGTCTCACTCCAGACTGGCTGCTCCACTATCACTGCCTCTCACAGAACTCCTGATTCACAGCCCACAGCACGTCAAATGTGCCATCACTCCACGTATTCGCCCACACTGTCCCCTCTGCCTGAAGGTGACTGCCTCTGTGGTTTTCCACCAGCAGCACACCTAGTGGCCTTCAGAAAGCCAGCTCAAAGATGATCTCTCCTGAAGACGCCTTCATGGTGTCCCCCAGGCTATTCTGCTGACTGAGCTAGGTTTGGCATCCCTATCATGCTGTATTGTCACTTCCTCCGGGTCCTTACCATGGCGTCTTTCATGCCTCTTCCCTACCTTCCTTACTAGAGCGTGAGTTCTCTGAAGAAAGAAATGCATCTTCTTCAGTTCTGTAGCTTCATTACCCGCCTCGTTTCTTGGCTAATAAATGCTTGCTGGAGGATTTACATGGAGGAGGTGGTTTTAAGCAATAAGCAGGAAGAGAATAAAACTAGGGGAAGGACACATTCTGTCCTACCCACAATTCCTAGAGAAAGTACTCACGCAGACAAGAAGAGGTGTGAAGGGCACTTTCCAGGTACTCATAAAAGCCTAGATTCTTGTCCTTTAACACATTTCTTTCCACTGCTCACAACGGAAGCAAAGCCACAGGAAGTGCAAAGACCTATATTCTTCTGTCTCTCATCTCATACTGTTTTGCTGTCACTTTTTAATCCTCTTCCAAGGCCAGTTGACCACATTTGATCATGGTCTCATTATCTTACTACATATATACAAAGTAGCCTGCCAGCTTGGTGCCTAAATTAAATCTGAGTGTTGCTCAGAAATAATTGGCTTCACACAGAAGAGTCAAAACCTAGCCTTGACCTGTTGTATTTCCATCTTTGGCTTATGGGTGTTTTGAGCAGCATTGTGTTTGGGAAGAAGGAACAGACAAAATTATTTTAACCCCATTTTGTACACCCTCTAGTCTCATCACAGCTAAGCACACATTGGAGGAGACTAGCCTTGCTGAATCTGCTAAGTGGCTCCTGCTTTTTGACGAGCCAAAATTATTCCACTTGGGTCAGCCTCACTGCTAAATAAAGCCACCAGCATAGCCTAATTCACCTGAGTTTGGACTTTTCTTAGACAAATAGCCAGAAGCTTGTGCATGCAAAAGACCAGCCAAGACCAGAAATTAACATTCTCCGTTGCCTGCTCCCAACTGAGTTCAAAGAAAGCACTGGGCCCAGCCAAGAAGTGAGATCTTTTATAGAAGCCTTTGAGTCCCAAGGGACTTGCCTCAGCTCTCTTGTGGAAGCCATAGCTACCCCTAAATCTACTATCACCTCTTTGTGTTAGAGAAATTTATGCAATGCCAGTTTCAGCAGGAGCAAGCCAAGAGACAGGATTTCCCTTTGAGGCTGGTCTGCAAGAAAAGGAGGCATAACAGTTACACAGTATAGTGCCAACTTTTACCCAGTATTTTCTATGATTTAAATGTCAAGGCAACTTGGCAGGGATGAACATGCCAAAACTGGAAGAAGAAGGAGGGAAAAAAAAGCAGTCAGTCTCAAGAACACTGATGTTGTTTATTTACCTCCCACTTCGGTGCCAAATCCCTTTAACCATGTGCTCATAGGCGTTGGTATTTTAGGGGACGTTTTGTGATTAGTACAGCTACAAGCAGGTGCATGTGCGTCTCTATCTGCTGGTGACGAGCACTAATTAATGGTAGATGACAAGAAAAAGAAGAACTAAGAATTCAAACTAAAATCTACGATGAAAGCCCCCATGCAGGAAATCACAGGACTGGTTCGAATCCCAGCTGTAATTACGGTCTGCACATCTCGGATCTCAGATCTTTTTTCTTTCTTTCTTTCTTTCTTTTTTTTTTTTTGGATATAAGTTTTGTTGTATATCCCCTGGTAGCCTGGAATGTACTATATAGCCCAGGCTGACTTCAAACTCACAACAGTCCTCTTGCCTTAACCTCCCAAGTGCTGGTGTTATAGGCATGTACCTCCAGGCTTGCATATGCGTCTTATCTTTATGTCTTAGTTTCTGCACAAGAGCTTTGTAAGGGATAAACTAGGAAGAAAATGGCTTCTTATTACAGGAGGAACATCCCTAATTTGAAAATTCAAAACCTGAAATGATCACTATCCGAAAGTTCTTCAATATCAAAATTATACCACGAGTGGAAAATTCCATACCTGACATCATGTGATAGGTCTCAGCTCCAACACAGACGCATTCAAAGCATTGAAATTAATCACCATGCTATGTGTACAAAGGGTATATATGAAACGAATTTCCTATCTCCAATATATCTTCTTAAATATCTGCAAATAGCCAAAAATCAAACCCAAACGAAACAAGTGACAGTAAGAACAAGTCAATGTATTTTCATAAGAAATGCTGAACTTCCAATTCAATAATAAAAATGAAGAGCTCAGGGTGCTTTACTGGTCATATCGTGAAAAGGGCTAATTAAACCAGACTCATCTGGAAAATGGACACTTAGCGGTAAAGACTTTGCACATACTCTCTGCTTCCAAACCGAGGAACTTGCTTTTGCAGATTTGTCAACTTGAACATGATCAGCCTCAGACCCAAGTGTAAAAGTCTAACGAATGGCTTGACAAGAAGCTATGTTCTGCTCCCGTAGCTTGCAAGCCCAACCCTTAGAATCCTGTTTGGACCCCGAATACCTGTGAACTGAGAGCCCTGTGATGTGGGGGCTCCATGCCTGGAAAGTCAGACTTTGAAGCTGTTATTAATAAAGGAAATGCTGACTTTCCTCCCAAGAATCATAGAAACGTTCCATGGTCTCAAAGCCATGCCAGACATACTGTGAGAAGCAGATAACCAAGAAGAGAGAATGTCAAGATTAAAGAGTGTATGTGTGTGTGGGGGGGGGGTCTTTTACTTAATGGACTATCAATCCTTCATAAGATCTTTGAACACACATCCATATGGCTCCTATCAATACTCTTTGTTCCAATGAGTCACACATGGAGATACCTTTCATAGTTACCCCAGGGACTATTCTCTGGCTAGTAAGACTCTGGGGTCCTGAAGGGAAACAGTAGGCCCTGCCACGTCAGCCTGCAGGAAGAAACATTCCTTTCTGAGTCAAACTATTCTAGCCATGGCTCCCTTTGAAGTTAGGATGGATTCAATAGCAGTCTTCATCACTATCTGGTCTACACACTGGACTTGAAAAAAGGGGTATTTTAAAAGTGCTAGAGGAGGAATTGTATAAGCCTTCAATGCACAGGGAAAAGGAGCCCACACGTACCCTATTAGTTGTCAACACATGCGTGGCTAGGACAAGTTTTGAACAGTCTTCTAATGGTGCATGTACCCAACCAATCTGGCCCTATCGACTGGTATGTTAATGTGTATTTATGACTATATGCAAAGGGGTGTGTGTTTAATTGCTGTTAGATCTTCTATGGCTTAAGGCATAAGCCCATGCACAAACCAGAAAAATATTACCTGTTGTGGTTCATGCCAACTACGAAATGGATGGCAGCAGCCTCACCAGACTTGCTGCCTAAGCGTTGTTGCTCCAGAAGAAATGAGCTTCTAGCCAACAAATAGGGTGAGTGGGTGAGTGAGTGAGTGGGTGCCTAGATTTTAAGCAGGGTTTACTCCACTCAAAGGAGTTTCAGCCAAAGAGAGCTACTCCCCCTCCCCCACACCACCACCAATGAGATCTCCAAGGAGAACTGGACCAAGAGTCTCACAAAGGCAGGCATGCAATCTAGGGAGGGGAAAGGCTGGAGTCTGAAGCCACCCATGCCAACATAGAGAACAAGATTCCTTTCTAGCTTAGCCCACCGTCGTCAAAGCAGGTCTTTCTTATCAACGCTTGGGCTTCGAGCCTGCCACCCTCCAGAGGATGCCTTCTTATCTGATTAGATAGAATATTATGCTAAATATTCAGCCACCAGCACAGGCTGTGTGGGTGTGCGGGATAAGATCTTCATGAACACGCCTTCACGGGGTCATTTGTTTAATTTCAATTCTGCAGAATGTAAAAATAGAACGAGCTGCCGTGAGGGGTTGAGGCTTGACAGCTTCAGTGCCCAGCCTCCCAATCACAGAAGCCATGCTGTTCTGCTGGCTCCTTTGCTCCCTCCCTCCACCAGAGGAAAGGGGGAGCGAGAAGACCTGCCAGCAAGGTGCTGCTTCCACCATAACTGCTCTTTTCACTTCTTTGACTTTTCCTTGCGCATCCTTTCCACATCGTCCCCTCGGTCCACCTGTTTCCTCTTGTTCCTTGCTTCTCTCCTTCCCTCTTTTCCTCCCTCCTTCGCTGCCCCCTCCCGCCTTTCATCATCTCTATATGCCATTTTTCTTCCCCTGGTCCTTCCATGTCTCCAGCACCCTCATCTGGCCTGCTCTGGTCTTTTGGAGCAGCCAACCTCCAGATGTGTTGGGTCTCACAGACTTCTCTAAGAATTGCCCTCCCCAGCCTCCATCCTTGACTCCTTCCTTCCCTCTTCCCCCAGGCACAGATTCTCAAGATGCCTGGAAAGGTGGCACTTCTGAGATCAATCAGATCGAATGGCAGATGAGCTGTAGGAGCTGTCTTTTCATACTCCCTCCTCTAGCTAAATATGTTCCGCATTCAATGGGTGTAGCAGTGCATGGTGGGAGGGGAGCAGGCAGGTGGTACATCATTAGTCTTGTGTTCCGAACAAGTCGATTTTTCTGAAGGCTTTTAACAAACTAAAGGCTCGACTTGCACTCTCCAGTTCTGAGCCCTGAAGTCCACCACTATCTCCAAATTAATTCTATTATTATCCTGGCTCAAAAAAAAAAGAGACTCCTTCCTCAGAAGCCCCAGAGCTGCAAAAAAGCCCCACAAGGATGCTGAGAGGGGAGATGCTGCCTCCATGGTACCTTTGATACCTCAGGCAGGTCCTGCCATCTGACCAGGTTTCATTCAATGTACATTGGTGTGAGGGTGTTGGATCCCCAGGAACTGGAGTTATAGACAGTTGTGAACCACCACGTGGGTGCTGGGAATTGAACCTGGGTCCTCAGGAAGAACAGTCAGTGCTCTTGACCGCTGTACTGTTTCTCTAGCCCTCTGACCAGGTTTCAAACCGACGGAATCAAGTTGTTCAAGTTTGCCATTACAGCTGGTGAGATAAACTCGTGTTGTGGCTCCGTCAGCATGCCTAGAACAAAACTCCTTAGCACGCCTGGAATAAGGTCTTTGCTGATGGTGCCTATGAGCCACAGGTGATATTCTTTTCTGCTAATGTAGGTCCCTGGAGGCCTTTTCCCTAAAGGCAAAACTCTCTGTTGATTTGAGGGCTGTCTAAGACAAAGGGTGACTAGCAGAGAGAGCACTCTTTGGCTCAGCAAAGCCAAACTCACTAGGACTTAAATTCTTGAGGTCTGGTAGTTATCTTACAGACTCATACATCAGACTTCTACCAGGCGTTCCCTCCATCTAGCAAATTCTCTTTTCACACATGTACACTAACTGAGGTGTTGGCACATTAAGTTGACCCTCCAAAAAGGATGCACTTCTCCAAGGTCCCATTTCCCAAGATGCACCTCTTTCTTTCCTGTCTGAGACATTGATTTTCTATCTCTCTCCTCTTTAGCAACATCTATTCATTGTGGTTGTGCAGGGCTCACTCAACATTTATGAAGAAGATGGGCTCCAGGAGCTTGTTTTAGATTCCAGACCCTTATGCATCAAAATAAAGGGCATATGAAATGTAGCAGTTGAAAGACTAATGCATTCATTGCTTTTGTTTCATGTGTACTGGGGTGATAAATCAAGTAGAGAATTTAGTGATTTCATTATCATTTCAAGAATGACTACGATTGTGGTGAATATGATCCTTGGTGTACCAGGAGAAAGGAGCAGAAGTGAGAAAGAGATTCCAATTAAGCAGAAAGATGCCTGGGAACTAAAAGGAGAAGAGCAGAAACTGCACCAGACCCCGACATGTAAGTACCGCCTTCACCCGGGCATGTGCAACGGCTGATCATTTGTAGCTGAACTGTAGTCAGCAGCCCAAAGCCACAAACAGCTGGGAACCGCATGCCACCTGTGCAAAAGCAGAGCCAACGGGAGCAGAGACCTGCAGCTGGAGCCCAGCTGCTGCCCTGGGGGTGGTGATTTCAGCTGTAAGTCGACAGACTGTAGACATGTGAGATGGGAGTCTATATACATCAGGCTGATCTCTGGGGACATTAGGTGATGGCTACAGCCCAAGAGCAAAGGCTGGAAGATGACAGCAGAGACTGACACTGTCTCCTTATAAAGATGTGACTTTATTCAGGATCTGTGATCCTTGAAGACAGCTGAGCAAGCAGACAGTAGTTGGCAAGCATGGGGTGGGGGAGGGGGTGGAGGTGCCAAAGTCAAACTGAGAGGTACAATGGCATCCAGTTCGGCCACATTCTGATCAGTTAGTTGCTTGTAATGTTTTCATTTCAACAGGAACTCCAATGCCTAGCCTCAAACCTACAGGCCCACATGACTTTCAAGTATAGATGGTGAGGAAATCAGACTTTCCTATACCCTTTGGAGACCCCTGAATCTCTGTGATTCCAGCAGAACCATCCACCCAAGTTGCAGGATGAGGAAGAACTTAAGAGAAGAAGGTCACGAGTTGAATCCAGAGAAGACACGCTGAGGACCTCCCATGCATCAGCAAAAGCGACTAACGAAGTGTTCTATGGAGCCATGAAGCTGGCCTGGATAGGATAGAGGTACGCTACGCATTAGAGACTTCATCTTCAAGCAAGGAACACAAGTGGGAGGCGCAGTTGGAAAGGGGGAATGAGTGGTCCTCTCAACCCAAAATCAAGACTAGAAGGCTCAGTAAGAATCCACAGTACTATGCTTTGCCGTCCAACCTTATATTATAAATGCTGGGTAGGAGATAGTTTTGTGCTATGATGCTTCCTAATAAGCTTCTATATCAGATTAGATCCAAAGAGGGCCCTGGAGGAGGAGGTAGAAATGTAGTGTTTTCGATTTGTGTCCATCGCCCTGAATTTCCATGGAGGGGGCTCCAGCTAAGGTCTGCCCCTCCTGAAAAGGTAGGAATGTAATCACGTAGGTGTTGACAAAAGGGAGAGCTCAAGCCCCTGCACCGATCTCTTTGTCTTTTGCCTGGAGTGGTGGGAGTTTTGCATCTGCTGCTGTCATGAAAACATTTGATTTTAGTTTTTTCACAAGCCTTTAGAAAATTATTTACTTGGAGAAAAAAAAATTAGGGGTTCTCCCAAGCATGTGATATGTACAGGGCTAGGCCTGGGGTTGAGTTATTACAAATGCACCCCAAATCACAACCTGAGGGCTTGCACTTAGCTGTTTGGTCCTAGGTTACCTTGAAGGCATAGGGCCTATCTTGAGGAGCCATGTGGAGAAAGGAGTTTCTCCAGGCACGTGGCTGACTGATTTGTTCAAATAGGTCTGGGCCCTAACAGCTTCATTCTACAGGCCGCACCTTCTCACCTCTGCATCTGCACAAGTGAAATCTATGCTTTTCCTGGAAGGATTAGAGACTCCGTGAATTCCTAGGTCTAAGGCAGGGGACTTGTTAAGCTTTCCACCCCTACCCCATGGAGGGATGAGAGAAGCTCAAGTCTCCCTAGTTTTAGTAGCCACCCCTTGGTGAGTATGTTGTCTTCCTGACAAGTCTTGAACTTGAACGGTGCTGTTACATTGAGTGTAAGATGGATGGGGAGCCTGGTGGAATAGGCTCTGCCCAGAACAGGGAAAGCCAATGTTTCCAAAACTTTGCCAGAAAAGCAGGGAGAAGCAGACACAATCTCCACACCCAAACCTTCCTCTCTCCGATTGCTCTGTGCACATCCCCAGCACTGAACGCAGAAAAGTGCCAGCTGGCCACCTCCGGAAATTGATAGAGGCGACCTAGCTCAGTGGTTTCCTGGGGACACCAACTCTGGGTGTTTGGACATCACAGCCGGGCCACAATCCATGTTAATAGCTTTACCATGCCCTCTGGCAACTTTGATGCTGTGCTAAGCAAGCTGGGAATCGACCCCCCTCCCCACCTCTACCCCAGTATTTCCTCAGTTCCAGAGGACTCCCTTGTCCTCAGCCTGGCACCCAGGTGCGTTCCTCCTGGGACTTGGGTAGATCACTAAGTTCTTACCTAGGTCTGCCGGGGAAGCTGTTCATGTGAATCCCAGGGCGGAGTGGTCAGCAGCGTCCGGGACACACCAGCGGCTGGCTACTGCTCAGCACATCTCTCTGCGGGCCTGGCTTTGCAAACAGGAGAGCCAGTCCCATCAGGAGCAGGGGAGCAGGGGCGCGCTGCCTTTAGACCCTTTGACTCAAGCCTTTGATCCAGTCGGAGGCACCTTTGGCAGGTGAGTACGGTGGCGGGTTCCGGGTCCCTCTCCGCGCTGGGACAGCCTCGGGCTCCACGAGGGCGGGATCGCACTGCACAAGCTAGTGGAACTCCCCTGCCAGCGCGCTCTGGGCTCCCGCCGTCTGGGTGACTAGGTGTTACCGCAGCGCGATCCCTCTTTCTATATATATCCACGGCCCCCTCCCTACGCGCTGCGCTGTGGCTTGGTGTCGTCCCCGACTGCACCTGGGTGGTTTCCACTCGCGCCTCCTGCCTCTGTCCCTCTCTGCTCTTCTACCGCTCTCTTCTCTCTCCTCCCCTCGCTCTCCCCCTCCGGGAGAAGTCTGGGTTCTCCCTGTATTGCCTCACTCCTGACACTTAGCACTGCAGTGGAGCTCGACACACGACCAGGCGGTTCCTTTAAAATCCAACTGCTTGGTTCAAATCAGAGCATCAAGTTAGTGCTGAAACCAATGCCAGAAGCGCCACTGTGCTGTGTTTAGGAAGTAGCAGCCTCTGCTGGGAAAAGGATGCTGGTATTTCATGGGAAGCTACGGGAAAGGGTGCTGAGAAAAGGTATGGCCGAAGTTCACAGGTTACCTGCAGGATCTTCAGGACCCTGTGGCATCCAGACTGACAAGGATTAAAATCAAGTTATTAAAGCCAAAGAATTGCTGGGTTCAAAGCTCTTAATTCGCACACTAAGAAAGCTCAGAGAGGGCCAGTGAATTCCAGGAACACACAGCGAGCTAGAACAGTCCAACCCGAGTTCTGCCATTACCCACGCTTCCAAACTCCCACAGCAGAAAAAGAACGTGTTTGTCTGGGACTGAGTATGGATGTGACCCCAAAGGTCCCCACACCAAGTCCATTCTTTGCCAGTTATCTGAACCTATATGGAAGGTACAATAAGAGATTGATGGGTTAACATGGCTTCTCATCAAAACCATTTCTAAATCACCTCTACCCCTTCTTCCAGCAAGACCCTGAGGGTAACAGAAACCAAAGGTGAAGCGACTTGAAAGAAAGAAATGACAAATCCCTTTCCATTGCAGGCCTCCGGGCACCCAGCTAACAAGATCTACTTCAGAAAACCATTTCCACTTATTTTCTGCTCTCCCCTCCAGCCCTCATGTCATCCCGACCACGCTGTAACACAGATATTTTCATATTTCCCGCAAAGGAGAGTGCACCCGGTTTGCTTCTGTCACCTATATGAAACTGGCAGTGTGGGCTCACACATCAAAGGGCTTTCTGGGAACCCCCAGGGCAGCGTTGACTTCTCTTTCTTGGAAGATGCTGTTATCTTAAGCAGAAACCCATCTCTCTCACAAAATCCCTCATGGGCATTAATCACCTCTACCTGAAAAATGTTCCTTGAGTCTGGGGTATCTGAGCCCCTGAGCACAGATTCTGAAGCCAGGCAAACAGTCATTGGTTGATCTCTTTGGAGAAGGTTGGATACCTGCTCCACCATTCTGAACACTGAGATCACTTATAGAACACAGAAACTTCCTCTGGAGTTACACTATACACCGAGAGTCACGCCACTGTCGCATGTGGCCTTTAAGATGCAGAGCCCAGGGTAGGAGATGGATCTCTGAGTTTCAAATGGAACAGTTGCTCTACAGGAACCCCCAGCCTCTTGGTTCAATTAGCTTGTGGCTAATTGAACAAGACTTGGGAGAACATCTGTGTCCATTCTGGGAATTGAAAATGAAAACCTGAGGAATAGAGTATCTCTCTTAACTTCATCACTGGTTACCAGATGTGTCACCCTGCACAAGCTTTTTGACTTTGTCCACTCTCATAGCATTGATAAGGTTAACGGAGCAACTATAGGTCATCTGGAACTCGGCAAATAAAGAATACATTTCAATTCCCTTCCTTCTCTTTCTAAACTGCCCCAAATCTCTCTCCTGTCGAGGCATCCCCACCTCAGCCCAACCATCCACGGTCTGGTTCATCTTCTTCTTAAGATCTTGTTATTTTAGCGTGGTTCATTTAAATAGATTTACGTGTTTTACAGGTTCCTTTTCTCATTTAGCAAAAAGGAATTAGACATTTGTTTTGTTGTTGTTTTGTTGTGGTGCCAGGAGTTCTGACTTAGAGCCTCATCCATACTGAGGGAGTACTGTAGCACTAGGCTGTGTCCCCAGCCCTTATTCCATCCATTCGAGGCAGGCATGACACTCCTCTTCTAATACACTTGCGTCTATTTTATCTAATTCTGAATTCCCTAAACCTAGGCATGCCTTTTCTATGATTTGATCTCTCATCACAGTCCATGGTCCTAGGTGTGTTGAGCTAAAAGGACCTGGTCTAGAAGTTGTGGAAGTCAGCTTTCTTATTTCACAGCTCGGAGCAGACTTGCATGCGCTGGTAAAACTGGAATCACAGTTGTGCCTTGTTTCTTCATCTTTGCACAGAAAAAACTCTTCCTTGGTGTCTGTTCTATCTAGTTCTTTGTGTATCGATAGATGGCACTCAAACAACGGGTGCGACAACTGATTGGGAAATAAGGAGTTAAGGCCACTTCAGCCTTCCCTGCTTAGACCCAGGGCCAGTCTTTGAGGGCTTGCGCTGTATAGGATTGGGATTAGAAGCATAGACTATAGTGTTAGCCATCACTAAGTGTTATCTCCATTTCTCGGTAGCTGCAGGATATTGGACAAGCTGCTTAACCTCTTAAGCTTCGGCCCTTTCATTTGTAAAATCAACATGATTACTCTGGATAGAAATGTTATTTGTCTCAAATCCCTAACAGTGAGTAAACATTAAAATGCTAGTAGTCATGGGGCTGGAGGGATGGGTGAGCAGTCGAGAGTGCGCGCTGCTCTTGCAAAGGACCCAGGTTCGGTTCCAAGCACCCAGATGACTGCTGATAACAGTTACTCCAGTTCCTGGAGAGCTAACATCCTCTTCTGCCCTCCATGAGCACTGTACACTCATAGTACACATGCACACTCACAGGCCAAACCCTCATATATATGCAAATAAATAGATAAATAAAAATTGTAAATCTCTAGTAGTCTTGTGAAGAGCGACCGTGGTGGTAGAGGAATAGCTGTAGCACACAGCCAAACACACACACAACCTAATGATGCTGCTGATTCTTATGATCCTAAAGCTCCTAGGACATGGAATGTAGAAAATCCTGCCTTCGCTTTGCTCTCTCCTCAAGCTGTGGGAAGCCTGTCCTCGGACTTCCAAGAGCTGTTGTGCTCTCCAGTGCTGGGAGGAAGCGAGTAACAGTTTGAGTGAGTTCTGAAGTATCCCTGTAGTGCATATTTCGGCACACACTCAAAAAATGAGCAAGAAGAATGTTAATCATTTCAACACTAAAAGCTTCCTTTAACTGAGCAGCTACCAAAGACTGGCACTGCACTAAGTGATTGGTGTTCATTGTCCATCTATGTCTGGATCTACCTACAATCTTTTAAAAATGCTTTGTTTAGTTTAGTTTGGGGAGCATATGTAGGGGGGATGGGTGTGTGTGTGTGTGGCATATATATCTGATACATGCATGTAGATGTGTGGATGCACAGGTCCCTGAGATTATAAGCAGAGCCTGGAAAGGGTGTCAGGCGTCATCCTCTATGGCTCTCTGCCTTATTCCCTCGAGACAGTGTCTCTCACTGGACCACGAGTGTGTTGTTTTGACTAAGCTGGCCGGCCAGCAAGCTGCCAGGGTCTGCTTGCTTCTGCCTATGAACTCTGAGGTTTGAGGCACATGCAGCCATGCCTAGCTTTTTATATGGGTTCAAAAGATTCTAACTGAGGCCTTCAAGCTTACACAGCAAGTGCAGGTCCCCGTTGAACCATTTGCCAGTTCCCTTTCTCTTTACCAGTGCTTACAGAAGAAGGTATTCACATCCTCGGTATCAAAACTTTAAACACCAAACTTCAGAAAGTTTATGAACTGAGACCAAATCAATCCAAGGACACAATTAGCAATCGTCTATCTCCCTGCGGTCATTTCAGTGAGAGGGAAGAGTAGGGGGTCACATACTCAAACGTACTCTATGGGACATGGTGGGAGCTAGAATAGTGCTGTCTTACTGAGGTCATTTGATCGGATGTTAACCAATGCCCAGTTAAGTAAGAGTGGAGCCAAGAAAATTACTTTCTCAATTGTCTACCCCGAAGCCCCACCGACTACACCCAGTCTTTCCACATACCACTCCCATTGGCCTATGAACAAGGAAACAGGGCATCTATCAAATGACCAAAAAGGTTGTTTTGTTTTGTGGAATTAGAGTTAACCTCAGGGTCTTACATACACTAGGCAAGCAACCTACTGGAGCTATACGCCCAGTAGAAAAGCTAGTTTGTATACATAGAGAAATGAAAGCATAATTTTCTCCCATCAAAACATCCTTCTAGATGCCCCCTCATTGCCCTGCCAACCATCCCCAGGGAAGAAGCCACCCTTGTGGTTCCAGGAAGGAGACTGCATCTCCCTGATAAATGGCCGTCTCTTCATCCTCCACCTTGGTCCTGTGGCCTCTTGTAGCCACTAAATAAAAACAGGACTGGCAATAGGAGGCCAGAACCCCAAAGGCAGCCACAAATAGCTTCAGCTCCTGGCATGAAACATAGTCAGACAGGTTGTTTTCATTTCCTACACGATTTGGAGAAAACCAAGTTAATGCGGGCGGGGCAGAGGAATAAAAAAAGAGAAAGAAACTAAAGCTTTGTTATTTCCCCAGATGAGATATAGCAAGGAACCTGTGCAATAAAAAATGACAACTGCATAGCTGAGATTGAAGACTGGACAAAAACCACTCAAGTGTGTACCGCCAGTCACTAGAGAAGTTCCTGCAGCCCTTGTTCAGAAACCCCTGTACTGTGGGTACAGTTGCAGATTTATAAGAAGCTAGAGTGGCGGTGGGTAAAACACCAACTTTTTATTTTTTTTAACTACATTTACTTGGGCTGGTTTTCGTCTGTGTGTGTGTATACACTCATGCACACACATGTGCACACAAGCCAGCAAGTATGTGTCCTCATGCGCACACATGGCATGCAAGAGGAGGAAAGAGGACAACTTGATAAAGTTCTCCTTTTCTACCTTGCCAACTCAGGGCAGCAGACTTGGCAGCAAGTGCCTTTTCCTGCTGGGCCACCTAGTACATCCTAACCTTAAAAACGATCATAATGTAGAAGCTGTTGTAAAGTGTTACCACATAAGGCTTTCTGTAATCTTTACCATAATCCTCTAAGATTGGCTTGCTTAGCCCCTATGACAGAGAAGAGAATTTGGAGTCTTAACAAAGGTTAGATAGGTTGCCCAGAGCGATACAGGAAGAATAAAATATGGGAACTCTATCTGTAATGTGTGACAATACTTCCAAAGGCCCTGGCGCTTTGGAAGCAACATGTCAATCACAAGCTCATCGGCAGACAACCTTGGAAATCGAGCAAACACTTCTGACTTTTACCTGAGGAAACTGGGGCACAAACCAGCTTGGTATAATCTCATCAAGGTCAAGCACATAGAAAACAGTATGTTTATTACATGAGCCCGTCAGTAGCAAATAGGCACTTTTTAGATTGTGGATGTGTGGTACTCTCAAAAATCAAATCAGAAAACTCGTCACTCCTCAGGGGATGCCCCTGAAAACTTACCATGCTAAGCCAATCACTTGAAAGGCCAAAGCCCCCAAAAGGATTCCAGAAGCTCATGGGGTTTCCAGTCACCAGGCGGGATTTCCAAAAAGCTCAATTCCCTCTGCACTGTCTCTCTCAAACCTTTGCTCAAGTGTTCGGTTTTCCCTGCACAGAAACTCACAGTAAAGTTAAAATAATGGCAGTAACAACGGCACACACTTAATTCAACACTTGTGACCTCAGAACCATTGGAAGTCTTTGTGTTTGATTTACTTTCTTAAGCATGAGTCACGCTAGGGAAGTTACCACCTCCATCTTGTAAGCGAGGAAATGAGGCTCAGAGAGGTGAAGTCATTTGTCCAGTGAGAAGGACAGAGCTGCTGAGACAGAGCTGGGATTTAGTCTGGTGCCAGAAGCACTACTCAAGGCTGGCCAGGTTATCGGTAGCTCTAATAGGCAAGGTCCTTGGAGTACCTTCCAGAATGGACCAGTGAAGGCTCTGGATCAGTACCTGTTCCTGGGGGAGTCGTACTATAGGACCATTCCCATTCCAAAACTGGACCTTGCCCAGGCACTTGGCTCTTTCCCTCTGCCCACCTGGCTGCCAGCATCACCAGCTGCCCCTTGTCAGCCCAGCACAAAAGGAGGCCAGATTGGCTGGGGGAGGGGCAACAGGGCTGCTCTGTCCCTCTTGCCAAGTAGGGAATTTCTGTTCCCTTCCCCCTCCTCCTGGGAGCTCCCATCTGGCCTGTATCACCAGTTTTTTGTGCTTTCAAGTGAGGAGAATGGGAGTCAGTCCCATGAACCATGCCTGTTAATCCAATCAGCAGCAGCTTCCCTGATTCTGAGCGGGGGGTGGGGCAAGTGGGGGGATGGGAGGAGGGGGGGGTTACTGTGTGCTTCCACAGAAACCCCTGTCAGTGGCCCAGCCTGGAAGGGACAGAGGACCTCAGGGGTTGGGTATGGCTTCTTTCCTCCGTGTGTCTGCGTCGTGGCCCACAGTTGAAGAAATAGAGACAAAGTAGGTGATGGGAGAAAATGTGCCCGAGGCAGGGGATAAATACAGGCCTGAGGCTCGGTGGGCTCAAGGTACTGTCCTGAGTGCATTACTCACTCTGAGGCCTTTAGGCCCCTTGTTCTGACCTCAAACATGGGAGATTTGGAATGGGCCACATGGGGTCCCTTCCATTTTGTTTAAGGCAGAAAGATTCCTCAGCTGGGCATTTCCGGGGGAGGACGGACGGAGAAAGAGCCTTAAGTGACTACTCAACTCTTTGCCTCTCATTTCCAAAGCCTCTCTGCCCACTGACAGAGGTTTCTGTGTCAAATTCTCTGGCCCTGGGGACCCCAAAGCTCCTTTTTCACTCAACATGGTGAGTGCTTAGACTCGGGGTTCTAAGACCTAGCCCGTCCTGGAGTCACAGTCAATCAGCCCAGATGGTTTAGCTTCAAACCTTAGGGTTAGGCCTTTGTGCCACACACCTCAAGCCCCCGGCGGGGGGTGTCTTCCTTTGCTCTCTAACTTGGCTTTAATCTTTTGAGCACTACAAAGGAAGAAACCCAAATCCATCAGAAAATAGTGGACTCTTACAGGGTGCCAAGCAATTTAGCTCATCTCAAAGTGGTTACTAAGCTCTGCCCCACCAAGTAAGTCCCAGAGCAAATGTATGAGACCCAGCCCATGTCCAGTGGCTGCCAGAAGAGCTGGTCTAAAAACTGCTTCCCTGCAGCGTCTTTGTAAAAGCCTTCCCTGGCTCTAATTTCCTCTGGCCTAAGAGAACTAAGACAAGGCTTAGAAGACACAGGTTGGGACTGAGAAGAGGGCTCAGTCCCAGAAACCACATAAAAAAAAAAAAAATCCACGAATGGTTATACCTGCTTGCAATCTCAGCTCTCGTGAGGTGAGGACAGGGATTTCCCACTCAAATGTATTTAATGAGCCCGAAGTTCTTTGGTGCTGTATTGCTGTGTTCTCAAGGCTCAGTGCTAGAGTTTTGTCTTTAGCCAGTTTCCTGTGTAATACCGAATCCCTCCATCAGGGCTCATGGCTGCCTTGGTTCGTACAGGCTGCCGTAAGAAAACTGGCAGCTTTGTGAATGCCGGAGCTGTATTTTCATGGTTTTAAAGGCTGGAAGGTCTAAGATGAAGCACCATCAGACTCAGTATCTGGAGAAGGCCCACCTTCTGGGCCTTCACAAATGGAAGCTTTGAGATGTGGTCTCAGGTCATGGAAGGGGCAAGGCATAGAGCACTAATCTTATTCACAAGGTCTCCAAACCCATGGCCTAGTTGCTGCCTGACAACCGTTATCTTTGGGTTAGTCTCGATGGAAAATGAAGCATGTGTAAACGTATCTGGCCAGAGTGGTGGGGATCAGAGAAACAGAACATCAGCCATCGCCTGGTATAGAACAGAGGGACTGTAGTATGCGGAAAGGCCTCCTGAGTCTCTGGCTACATTATCTATCATGCGGAGAGTCATAGTGGGTTTCTCGGTCATTCCTACAGCCTCTGAGGCACAGCTTTGTTTACCCTATTCCTTCTATTTGTGCATAGCATTTTTTTCTTACTACCCACAAAGGCAGCAGAGACGTGTTGGGGTCTTTCATTAACTGAGCACAGAAAATGTGGTTACCATTACTCCCATACAGACTGGAGCCACTCACAGCAGTGAGGAAAAAAAAAGGATTTCTTAGAAGATTCTGGGGTGTGCCTTCTCCTTTTAATATGCCTTTGAAAAAGAATTGTAACCTGGAAAAAATTAAATTTTGAAATCTTAAGAGTACAGAGATTTCCAGGGTTACCCTGAGAGATTAACTTCTAGTTTCATTAAAGCATTGATGATTGGCTCTGCACCAAGGGCCAATATTTCTTGTTGAGGATCTGGCATATTTTACGAACCCCAAAGGATCCTTTTGCTCTGGAGACATAGAGTCATGGTCAATATAATGGGAGAGAATAATTCCAGCAGACAAATGGGGGTGAATGGCTCTAATAAATATCTCCGCTAAAAGAGCCGAAAGGAAGTAAAAGCTTGGGGCGTCTCTAGAGCACCGGCTGCTTCATAAGAGAGGCGATGATAATGGGACTCCTTGGCCAGCCTGCAAAAGCATCTTTTAGTTACAGGTGTCAAAGCCGGAGTGTCTGGCCCTTCTTTCTGGCTCCCATTTGGTATGCTGCCCACGTCTGTTCTCAGTGCAGACACAATGCCCTCTCTCTTTGCATTCCCCAAGTCTCCCTGTCCCGGAGCCTATTTCCTTCTCAATTTTCTCTTAATCCAACACTGCCTGCTCCTTGTGCCTCAGAGAGAGAGCAGGCCTGCTTTCTAGGAAGAGCTAAAGAATTATATTTGTGCTCACTGAAGCCTGTCCTGCCCTGGATGAGGGGCGTGATTATAAAAACAATGATTTGGAAAGGGAACTATTTTCTTTTGCATTCAGTTGTACTTGTTGAGAACATGCCTTGGAAGTCTCTGGAAGAGTGAGGATCCTGAAGAGCTCTGTAGTTGGGTAATGCTGAGAGAGTACAGGGTGGTAGAAAGATGAAAGGAAGGGTTTCCGACCATCTGATTGAAGAGAAGAGAATGATCAGGGATGTTTGCTGGGGTTTCAGTGTGTTTCCCCGCAAAGGTCACATGCTGGAAACTCAATGTCAAAACATGTGTTAATTGTATTTAGAGGTGGGCCTTTGGGAAATAAACATAATTAGACGAGGCCACAAGCGTGGCAAATCCATGAGGGCATTAGAGGTCTTATGAGAAGGGAATGGAGAATCCCAGGCTGGCCTACTAGCTCTGTCACCATGTGCTGCCCTTCGCCATGTTACGACATGGGAAGAAGGCCCTTGTGCGGTGACAGCCCCTTCATAATTAGCCTTGTAGCCTTCAGAGCCATGAACCAAGTGAACCTTTCTGTTTCATACAAATTACCCAGTCTGTTTGGAGCTCAGTTTTGAAAAAGCAAAAGAGCTTACAGTAGATGCCTGTGTGGGGAGGGAATCCCATATACTTTAATGAAAAGTGTGTGTGTGGTGGGGGGAGGGTGTTCAGGTTTTATGTAGGAACAGCATCTGAGTGAGAGGGAAGAAACCGGGGTGACGCTGTGGCTTGACAGTGTTCCCCACCTTTCATGTGCTAGAAACTCAGCGCTTGGACATATATGCTGAAGTATTCAAGTGTGAGTCTTGAGAGTTGGGGATGAGGCAGGGAGCAGTAATGGAAGCTTGGCAGAAACTGTTGAACCTACAGACACTGCACAATTAAGAACACCTGAGAGGCCGTGGGACCATGGCATGAAGCATCTGTGTATGACAGAGGGGAAGGGAGGGAGCGAGGGAGGGGAAAGGGGAAAGAAAGATGTAATTCAGCCCATTGAGCCAGCACATAAAAGGGAAATTTGGGAAAGTCAGGTAAGAACGTTGAATAAGCAAAACAAGCCTTATTTTGACTCTAAGAGATGTGTTCATTTCTAGGAATAATTAAGAGCAACAAGGATTTGAATAACATCTTCAATGGGAGTTGGCAAGAGCCATGTATTATAAAAATTATTCACTAGAAGGTAGGTCCTGAGGACAGCGTACTAACTGAAAACTCTCCTGGGGCATTTTGCCAGGTCCCAGACAGACTATGGAACAGCACATGAGGGCTAAGGCCAGCACCTAAAGCAAGAACCCCGTTATGAGGCTGAAAGCAGAAGGAAGAGTCCAAAGGCTCAGAGGACCATTGGAGGTAGCAGGCTATATGAATTGGGCCAACCACCAGACACTGGCCTCTGTTGAGAAATACCTCTTAACCCAAGTCTTGCCACATGGAGAGACTGAGCTATTGGTATGTTTTTCCCCTGACACAGGGGCCTGGTTTCTGCATTGGAATCTGTATCCCTGTGGATGGGGCCTGTGTGTGTGCATCTAGAGGCCACAAAAGTCAGTGAAAGGGGGCAAAGTAAACTTTGACAATGGGGAGTGTGTTCCCCAAAACACTTCTGCTAAGAGCAGAAATGCCTCATGGAAACACCATTTCAGAGATCAGCAGGCTCCCAAGGGAAGAGAGAAGAGAAAGCTGGACGTGAGGACATGCTCCTGGGAGGGAGAAGTAGGAGGAGGCAGGGCCTATGTAAAATGACCCACAGAGGATCCCCTGGCCCAGCACCTTTGAGCTCCTAATGTCCCAACTCTTTGGCTCATTTCCAAGCTCAGAAAGGCTCTCTTAGTAAACTGTCTCTATTTCTACCATTATTCATGTATCCCTGGTACAATTATTTGTTTCTGAACGCAAGAACCTGGAGATCCTAGTGGGGGCTTCCAGACCTCTCTACCTGTGCCTATAAGAAGAGCTACCACGTCAGCGCCTTGGTCTTAGATGTCCAGCCTCCAGAACTACAAGAAGGATATTTCTGTTATCTAAGCTATTAAATATCTTATACTTTGTTACAATAGCCTGAGAAGACTTAGGATGATGGATAGATGATAGATAGGTAGATAGATAGATAGATAGATAGATAGATAGATAGATAGATAGATAGATAGAGATGTGTGCGTGGGTAGGTAGATAGAGAGATAGATCTTTATTAGATACAAATCCTTTACAAAATTTATTCTTTTCAAATATCTTCTCCAAGTGTAAGAATTAACATTTAATTTTCTTTTTTGTTTGTTTGGTTTTTTGTTTGGGGTATTTTGAGACAGGGTCTTTCTACATTGCCACAACTATCCTAGAACTCATTATTTAGACCAGGCTGGCCTGAAACTCACAGAGATCTGTCTGCCTATGCCTCCTAAGTACTGGGATTAAAGACATGTGCCACCATTTCCTGGCTAAGATTGTCTATCAAGTTTTTCTTAACACATTTTATTGTCTTATATTTTATGCTTAGGTCTGTTTTTACTGTGAGGCTTTTTAATGTGAACGTGTGATAAAGTATGGGTTGAAGTACTCTTTTTCATAATTGCTGTTTTAATTAGTATAACTGTGAACAAGCCTTGAAGTCATGGGATGTTAGTCTTCTACATTTGTTCCTTTCTTCTCCCAAAGCTTTGTTCTGGTTCCACTGTATTTCTAAATAAAATTTGGAATCCCCTTATGAGTTTCTGTAAGAAAATTCTGTTCTGGTTTTTATTGGGGTCACAGTGATGTATACATCAAAGGGAACACTTACTATCTCAACAGCACTTCATCCTCTGGCCCTTGAATAAAGCACATTTCTGTGTCTAGGTCTTCACTATAGAAAAGGTTTTATAGTTTTCAAAGTGCAGGCTATTACACATTTTGGGGTCCTGTTTATACTTGTTCCATTCTAAAATGTGATTATAAATGAAATATTTTATTATTTCAATTTCCAAATGTTGATTATTAGTAAACACAAATCCAGCTGCTGGTTAAACATTAGTATCCTGCCAAACTAATTTCTTACCTTCCCAGTTCTAACCAATTGTGAGTGATTGTTTTGTGCTTTGGGGTTTCACTTTTTGTAAATTCCATCAAATTTTCTATAAAAGTCTCATTTCTTCCAAAACATTTTTAGAAACTAGATGTGGGGACACAAGTCTGTAATCCCAGCACTCATTGGGGCAGAAAGACCACAAATCAGATGGGCTACATAGTTCATCCTGTCTCAAAAACACAAACGTTTTAGATCTAATTTAGTATAAATCATATTTTTTGCCAATTTTTGGACGTTCAGAGAGGTGATGTTCCAAGTCTTGCCTGTTCAGCATCTGAAAGACCAGAGCTGAGATTCTAGCAAAGCCAGCAGAATTTCATAAATTGAAGACATTTCATTTATATTTAACTTTTTGGCAAAACAGAAACTTTGGTCATAGTTCTATAAAAATGTTTAAAAAGATGTATTTCTGATTAAAATACTATTTTAGCAAGTGATGCGTAAGTGTCAGATATATCAGTTCTATGCTCCTGAGTCAGTCACATAGTGTTGTTGTATAGTGTGTGACAACCCCAAAACCTCAATAGCAAACAGAATTAAATGTCTGTCTCTACAGATCCTGGGCCTGTAGGGTGGACCTTACCTGACCTTACCTCTCTGAGCTAGGCTGAACTCTTGCACGCCATCAGCTGGGTGGTGGCTGATCTATGGTAGTTGAGACCAGTCCTACAACTCTGTTCTTCTAATGTCCGCTACCTTCTAGCCAGGTCAGCATCTTCTCAAGATAGTATCAGAAGGCAAGAGCAGTTCTTCAGGGCTTTGGAAGACATTTCCTAATACCCTCATTGGTCAAAATCATGTCAAAAGCCAGGATCATAAGAGAGGAATGCTGCAGAGTTACATGACAAGGGGCATGGGTGCAGTAGCCATGATAATTAATGTGTCAGTACATCCATTAGCAGTTAGAACTAAGAACTAGTTCGTCTGGACGACAACAAGGGAGCGCCATACATTCAGTATCCTCTCCCACGAGCAATCATGCTTACATTTTACCTCTGACAGTAGAATAGTGAAGCTTGCTAGACGGTCTTTGCTTTGGTAAGGTCTGAGAAGATTACGAGGAGAGAGTAAAGTATAGGTACTGAATGGACAAAAAGGTAATGCTTCATTTTGGAGAATTTCTCAAAGACAGAGAAGATCAGGAATCCACTGTACAAATGGATTCCAGTATATAGAATACTGGGTATTTGTTGGAATGTTTTGGGATGAAAATGATAGTTATCCAAGCGACTAATATCGTTGTTCTACTTTCTCTTTCCACTTAACTTTGAATCTGTTCCTTAATCAATAGAATGGACAACACTAATTGGCCTGCCTGGTTTTGAATTCACAATGTAAGAACGCCATGTACCACAAACACATAGCATCTGTTAATTTAAGAACACTTCTGTCACTTGGGAATCAGTGTCCCAAACTGCACAGTATATATGCCCTGTACCTCAACATCCATGCCTATTAACAAAATCAGAAGGGCTCCTTTACACAAAAAGCCAACTTCATCTCAGCCCTATATCTTGTGGGTACCCTGTTCCTGATACTAGAGTTAGATAACACTTTGGAGTAAGCAGATTTCAGGGGCAGAAACACAAAAGTAAGAAAGTAGCACCTGGCTAATTATACATATTTTTAAACTTTTATTACTGTGTAATATTCTGACTCAGATAGAAAGATGCTAGTTTGGGTCTTAAAAGTCCCCTCCCTCAAAACCCCCTGATATAGGAAAGGAGCCAATTGCCTTAGGCCCTCCTCTTCCTCAGCCTTTTTTCCAAGCTACCATGAAGTGACGAGTTTGTTCTGCCACATGACACCATGTTAGGCTACCTCACTAGAAGTCCAAAGCAACAGGACCAGCCAATCATACAAAGGTATAACACAGAATAAACCTTTCCTCTGTTTCAGTTGGTTATTTAAGATATTTTGTTATACTAATAGAAAGCCAACAAACGCTGTAGATTTTAGCCTAGTGAAACAGTTTCCAGTCGTTCTAATTGTTCATTTTTCTTATGTATGTGTGGTGCATGTACTTGCTCTTGAGTGTGCACATAGGCATGCAGGTGCACATGCATATGTGTAGAGGACAGAGGTCAGCATCAAGTATCTTCCTCCATTACCCTCCATGTTGTGAGACAGGGGCTCTCACTGAACCTGGAGTTCAACACTTAGGCTGGAGTGGTGAGCCAGCAAGCCCTATGATCCTTTTTGCCTCTGCCTCTCTAGCATTAGAGTCGCAGGTGCAGGCCATCTGGCTTTTATGAGGGTGCTGCCTTCTGAACTTGGGTACTCATGTATTCATGCTTGTGCAGTGGGCCCTTTACAACTGAGGTGTCTCTCCAGCCCTAATTACCCATTTTATTTCTCTAGACATTTCACTTTATGATTCCATGGCTACTCATAAGTTAGCTCTATAATTACAAATTCGAGAGTAGAGCTAGGGAATATTTTATGACATTAAATAATTTATACCACTCTCACATATGTATATCTATACTTAAGTAAGTATAGATTAAGTATAGATATAAATATAAATGAACCATGCTTAAAATGCAATATTGATTTTCTCTCTCTCTCTCTCTCCTTATCTCCCCCTGCCCTTTTTCTTTAGTTTTTGAGATTCAGTCTTGCTAATTAACCCTAGCAGACTTGGTGTCCTAGTTTGCTTTCTTTTGTTGATATAAAACACTAACCAAAAGTAACTTGGAGAGGAAAGGATTTATTTCATCTTAAACTTCACAACCCATCATCAAAGGATGCCAAGGCAGGAACTGAGGCAGAGACCATGGAAAATGGCTGCTTTCTTTGTGTATACATGCCTTCCTTCCTCCTCTCTCCCTTCCCCTTTTCCCCCCTTCTTCCCCCTTTCTTTGAGAGGGTCTCATGTATTTTGAGCTAGCCTCATATGTAGCTGAGGATGACTTGGAACTCATGTCTTCCTCTCTCCACTTCCCAAATTCTGGGATTACAGGCACGTACCACTACTTCCAGGCTATGCAGTGGGGATCAAAACCAGAGTGTTGCCAGGAATACGCTCTGCCAACCAAGTTCATATTAACTGCATCCCCAGTCCTGTCCTGATTCCTCACCCAAGGAACCAGATGATCACTGAACACTTGAGTTGTAAATATTTCTATTTTTTTGTTTAAGAATGCTGATAAATTTTTTGTATATTTCCCAACATGCTGAAATAGTTTCAGTTCAAAATTGGAATTTATGTTTGGCATGTGGATTCTAGCATCATGATGAGCATTTTAGAGGAGAAATTAACATCTTTGAAAAGTTGCATAAAAGAATCTCTCATTTTATATATACTATTTACATTTTATGAATATACATTCAAGCTTTATATCTCTTATTACAATCACATTTTATTCTATTCATTTAGATGAGAATTAGCAAGCAATGCGAACTGCAGCCTACAGCTGACTGCCTGTTTTTTAGTGAAGCTGCTAGCACACAGCCTCATTCATGTATTTATATACTCTACGTAGCTGCTTTCTTAGAGCAACAGCAGAATGCAGTAGTTGTGACACAGACCACATGAGAGGATAGCATATTTCTATCTTGTCCTTTAAGAATAAAATTTGTTGGTTCCTTTAGAACCAGCTTTGCTTTAGAAATTACCAATAGAATATAAATTAGGCTGTGGTACAATGGTTTCACCCTGTAAAGATTGGTTTCTTGTACTTGCTTAATAAAATGCTGATTGGCCAGTAGCCAGGCAGGAAGTATAGGTGGGGTGACCAGGCAGGAAGTAGAGGTGGGGCACTGACAACAGGAGAATTCTGGGAAGAGGAAAGTGAGTCTGCTGTCCTCATCCAGACACAGAGGAAGCAAGATGTGACTGCCTCGCTGAAAAAGGTACCAAGCCATGTGGCTAACACAGACAAGAATTATGGGCTAATATAAGTTATAAAAGTTAATAAGAGGGGCTGGAGAGATGGCTCAGAGGTTAAGAGCATTGCCTGATCTTCCAAAGGTCCTGAGTTCAATTCCCAGCAACCACAAGGTGGCTCACAACCATCTCTAATGGGGTCTGGTGCCCTCTTCTGGCCTGCAGACATACACACAGACAGAATATTGTATACATAATAAATAAATAAATATTAAAAAAAAGAGTTAATAAGAAGCTGGGCAGTGGTGGTGCACGCCTTTAATCCCAGCACTTGAGAGGCAGAGGCAGGCGGATCTCTGTGAGTTCGAGACCAACCTGGTCTACAAGAGCTAGTTCCAGGACAGGCTCCAAAGCCACAGAGAAACCCTGTCTTGAAAAACCAAAAAAAAAAAAAAGTTAATAATAAGTCAATCAGTTAATAATTAATGTAGGCCTCTGTGTGTTTATTTGGGACTAAGCAGATGTGAGACTTGGTGGGACAGAAACCTCTGTCAACAAAATTATATGAAAATATATTCATTATAACATAATTCTGATTGTGCTAGAATGAAAAGTAAATACACTTTAGTGTAATAAACAGTAATTTATAGGCTACACATTTTACTAGATATTATTGGTTCTTCAACATAGGTATGCAAATTTGATTATATTAGATATTTGGCCAATTTGGGATGATACAAGACCATGGCTTTGCATATCGTTCATTTATGACATTCAGAAAGTAGTGTCATGTTTTATGTTATGGTTGTAGCTAGTAGTTTGTTTGCTCAATCTATCATTTTTAAATAGTGAGGTAGATAGTATGGGAGCTTCCATTTTAACTCTCACATGGGTCTTGCAAATGATTAGAATAAGACCAGGGACAAGCAACCAGGTCTGCAACACACTCCAACTCGTGGTTGTAGACAGAAGGCAAAAGGGAATCCACACAAGCTATAAATAGCGGGTGTCGGTTAGAGCCATTGGTTTGCGAACAGGAACTGTTTTAGCTGCTACTGACCCCGAACGTGAAGGTAATGGGAACAGCGAGGCCACTTATAGGCCCATGGAAGAAGCAGGTAGGAGTCTCATTGTTCATTGTCAGTGTTTGATCACAAGTTCAATGGTCATTCAAGGCCCCATGGGTGGGAAGTTTGCAACAGGAAGGAGGCTAGACTAGGTCAGCTGGGTCAGTAAACTGTTGTTGGGACCGCTTATGGGCCAAGCTCTGCATGAAATCCCATGATTTGGGCATTTTTTTGAATTGAATGGCCAATTGAAAACACTGGAGTGTTCGAGTGGTCCCCACTGTCCAAATATACACCGTTCAGAAACAGTGGCAGGCAGACTAGAAAGCCTGCTATTAAGAAAGCCCTTGGTCTATTTATACATCAGAGCCACACAGCCTCCAACTCTGTCACAGTAGGAGGTAACCTGGGAAGTTACTGAGGACAGACAGCCTATGGCCTTGAGAGCTCTGCAGAAAGAGGATTAAGACGGTTCTGTAACACAGATCCTCCAGATGTAATTTAATTTTATCCAATCAGCTGAGCAAAGGCAAAAGGTGAAATCCTAACAAATTAAATTAAAATGCAATTTAGGGTACTCTGAAAAGCAGATTTCAAGGCCCGTTTTTCTCTGGTTTCCTCTATGAACTGCAGAGGGGGTGGGGCAGGGAACCATGCATCTGCTCTGATCAATGTTACCACGAACCAAAGTTTTCCGAAGGAAATAACCGAAGGGAAGAGTCGTCAATGTCTTCCTTCATAACTAAGGGAGCGGGACTTCATTGAGTTCCCCCAAAAGCTCTGGGGTCAGGCAGTAGACAGTGTTGTCTACAGGGTGAGAATTATTTGTCGCCCTCCTTTCCTGGTGTTTCTTCCTTCCCCAGACCCACACCTGTGATGTTCTGCACGGCTCAGCCTAACGCTACAGGGCAGCATTGCCGCAGAAATGCCTAAAACACATTGTGTTCCTCTAAACCACCGATCCCGAATCTGCTTCTAGTTAAAGAGCTTTAAAGCATGAAGGAAACTAGGAGGTTACCTTGAAAATTCCTTCAATTCCCAGGAAAATTAAATAAATGTTCCCCAATTATTCAACATTTGGAGGAACAGATAAGAGTCTATAACCCAGATCTATGATTTTTCATTCTAAGTACTCTTTTTTTTTTTTTTTTTT
>JAQHUG010000003.1:444088-459538 GCA_028555095.1 Dicrostonyx torquatus
AAATAAACTCCACCTTCTAAAACTTGCTTTGGTCATGGTGCTTTATCAGCTAAGACACTATCTGGAAAAGGTGTTATTTCGGTACTGTTAAACTGGCAACAACCAGCAAGGGCGTTGAAACAGAGGAGGAATTTGTCTTCATTTAATTATCTTTCTAGAGAGAATATTTTTAGAAGAGAAATTGTTCATCCCAGCCTGTGGAAATAAGTGTTGAAGTAGGGCAATAACAAACAATACAAAAGATTCCTAAAGGAGGGAAAAGAATTAGAGAAAAATCTGTAGAACCAGTACGATAGCTGGAGGGTCAAGTGAGTCCAAAGTGGATTTAAGTCTCTGGGTATAAGAGAAATAAGGAAGTCAGAGAACGGAGACAAGCGATTTCTCTCCCGGCTGGAAGGTAATTGCAAGAGTGCAGCCTTCTGACAAGAGAACTTATTAAAGATGATTGAATCGATGTTAGCAAGCTGGGGGTTGGAAAGATCCAGGTTGAAATGAGCAGCGAGAATTGGAGATCTGAAAACACATAGATTAGTCCTGGGCATACAGGCATGGGAAGTCATCAAATCTTGGATCTGTAACCACATACATGTCATGTGACTGAGAGTGAAATATCCAGAAATAAATAAAGCACATGCTCTTTTCTCCAGGGAAGCATCTACACTGATTTGCTAGTTCAAGTCGTACATGGTAAGTAAGATCAAAAATGGACAAAGAACAGAGAATCCTAGTGAGAACTAATCCCTATAATAACAGAGAAGGGAAGCCACTAGAGAACTCAAGGAGAATCAGGGGAATAGGAATAGCCCTAGAAGGTGCTGTGCAGGCTGCTGGGAAAGGAAACCCAACTCAGCATGCTGCAATACTGATCTGCCGAGAAAGCTGTATCCACTGGACAGTAGTGGCAAGAACATTATGTCAATAACCAATTGTTTTGGTATTAGGTTTAAGGTCTGCTTCGTGGAAAGAAATTGAGGGCTGGTACTATAAACCTGGTTAAAAGCCCAAGACGTGGCCCTAAACTGGAACATACTATTATTGTTCTGCTGAATGATATGTTGTCAAAGTGACTTCTAAATACTTATACCCATGCATTAGTACAGCCCTCCACCTGGCCAGAGAAGCTTCTCTTTGCAGTTACCACCTGCTAACACCAAGAGTCCTAACTGGGCAAAGTGTTGAGAATGGCTGTCTATCGAGTACTCAGGTCTAAATGGTCCATCTGTAGCCATCCCTACCCTACAGACTCAGGCAGCATCATGGGAGAGGAGTGGACAGAATGCAAGAGTCAGAGGATGCGGAAGAGTGCTGTGACATGCTGGCTTTCAGACAGGGTGCCTCAGTGACTTTCCCATTGCTCTGAAGAGATTCTCTGACCAAGGCAATCTACAGAAGAAAGAGTGGATTCCGACTGAAAGTTTCAGAGGGTGAGCCGACAGCCATCATGTCAAGAAGCAGAAGGCAGGCAGGCATGGCTCTGGAGATTTAAACTGAGAGTTTACACCTTGCTCCACAAGCATGAGGCAGAGAGTCAACTGGGAATGACACAAGTCTTTTAAAACCTCGAAGCTCAGCCCCAGTGACCACCTCCTCCAACAAGGCCACACCTCCTAATCCTTCCCAAATAGTTCTTCCAAGTGGGAAACAAGTGTTCAAATATTTAATCTTACGGGACCATTCTCATTCAAAGCACCACACACGGTATGGCTATCACACCCATGAAGTCGCCATAGCAATGCTTACCTGTACAAGATCAACTCAACAAGATCAGTCAGCATTCTAACAGGCGGCACTAATAAGACTGTTATTAACAACAACAACAAAAGAGGATGTGAAATGGAGAGAAGGGCATTGGGGTGCCTAGGGAAGTGGGAGGAAGGAATTAGGGGTCTGGGAGGAGTGATGGAGTTGGGGTGCATATAATCAAGACGTGTGGGAGGCACAGAGGTCCGTGTGCTCACAGGTAAGCACTGGGAGAACCTGGAATGTTAACACACAGGGTTGTGCCTTCAGGCTGGAAGTGGGTTTGCATTCTAGCTTAGTGACCTTTACGCTGTCTGTGTGGCTGGAGACCACACTGGATTCTCCCCCCAAGCCCTTATCATAAGCTTATTTTTCTCAGTCAGTTTATAGACCCTTTCTTCACGGAAGCTGCTGCGTGTACTTTATAAAGAGTTCCAGTGTCGCCACACCTGGGCTTTATTCCCCTTACTTGGCTCCTCGAGGAGATTTACATGTTTTACTGTGCACACTAGATTGAGTTAAGTATCACCAGGAAAGCTTTCTCCAAAGCTTAAATATTGTGCCACACTTAAATATTCCTGAAATAAATCACTCGGGGTCAAACTCCCAAAGTTTGAACGAACACTGCCTACTTTTCTTTTTATTTTTTATTTTTTAGATTTTTAAAAAATATTCATTTATTTATTATGTATACAATATTTTGTCTGTATGTCTGCAGGCCAGAAGAGGGCACCAGACCTCATTACAGATGGTTGTGAGCCAACATGTGGTTGCCGGGAATTGAACTCAGGACCTTTGGAAGAGCAGGCAATGCTCTTAACCACTGAGCCATCTCTCCTGCCCCGAACACTGCCTACTTAATCATGCTGGGCTGAACTGCGGTCTTGTTTCCCAAGTATCATTACTCTGCTGGCCATGATCTTCACAGAGATCCCTGTAAAGATGCGTTGTTTACATACATGAAATTGTCAAAGGAAAAGGAAAAGATTTTTGTGCAAAAAAAAAATGAGGAGGAGGAGATAGTAATCAAAAAGCAAAATTAAAAACCACAAAATAGTGATGTGGTATGTTCCAGAGGGAGAGAAAAAAAATTAAAAAACCCAACGGATTTAGCGATTAAAACATATGTGGGGGATCTTTGGGAATGAAATTTAAGTTCCACTGTGGAAGACTACGAAATAAAGGGATGATGAGAGAGTGTGCACTGCTCATCAGCTGGGCGATTGGAAGACTTTTCTCCCCCCGTGAGTCCCTTGCCGCATTTATGGAAAGGCTGGCATGCTTGTAGAATGGCTGTGTGGGGAGAGTAGACGGTTGGTGAATTAAATTCTCAAAAATTTCATGGCTGAAAATGATGAGTGCTTTGCAAATCATAGTCGCGTTACCATTATGGACTCAGTAATAACGTTGAGTTTCCCCATAATAATAGTACTGATGGCCCCACTCAAGGCGGAGAGGAGACTTTCCATCTCAGATACACTTTGTAATTATTAGTTAAGCAAGGCTTCTTTCTCTGTGTGCGCCTTTTTAAATGATCCAATTATGCTTTTATCTTTCCCCCAGAGAGCTAATCAAATATGTGATAAAACCACTTAGAACCACATTATAAATTTCCTTTCTTCCTGTCTTCTCTCCCTCTCCCCCTTTGGTGATAAAAATGTGCTGTCTGTCCAAAAACAGAACAAAATGGGCAAAGCACACTTTGCTAACTAGTCTCTCCTTTTCATTATGATGTCTGTGCTCAGCACATCCACCCTGTGACCTGAGCCAGCACCCTGGATTTTAGTGGCACCCTGAGCTAGGGAAGCAGAAAATCGTCCTCCAGATATAAATTAGGTCTGAGATTAACACTCCGGATCCCAGACCAAAGTTTGTTTCGTGAAACAGTGGTAATAAACACCTGGTGTGGTTATTCATGTGTCTGCTACTTGGGAGCATAAACTTGAATTGTGGCATTCATGTTTGAAATATTTCAAACCAGAGTGAATCTGGTGACCCAGTTACTTTTGATGCCATTGTCATAACACATATGCTAGGTGATGGACAGCTCACTGTATCCTGAAGATGGTTTTGATGCATAGGAAGCCAAAATGGGTCTCCTGATGTGGTTGGTACTAGTTCTGCCAATTCAGAGCCAAACTAAATCCCTCTAAATCCTATAAATATTAAGTTTTGTTCCTCCAGTCCTAAGTCCTTCAACTATCCATTAGTCTGATCGAAGCCCCTGCTGTCTCAGCTGCTCTCTCTGAATGCACTAGATTTTTGTCCTATAGTCTCACTCTGTCACAGAAGGCAATCTGTAGCTAAGGTTTCTATTGCTGTGATGAAACACCATGACCATGGCAACTCCTTAAGGAAAGCTTTTAACTGGGGGTGGCTTGCTTACAGTTCAGAGGTTCCGTCCATTGTCATTGTGATGGAAAGCATGGCAGCATGTAGGCAGACGTGGTGCTGGAGTAGCTGAGACTACTAAATAGGACAAGCAACAGGAAGTTGACTCAGACACTAGATGGTATCCTGAGCATAGGAAACCTCAAAGCCCGCCCCCACAGTGACACACTTCCTCCAACAAGGCCTTACTCACATCAACAAAGCCACACCTCCTAAGAGTATCACTTCCTATGAGATGTTGAAGGTCAGTTACATTCAGACTACCACACAGTCCATACTCTGGGGCTACCCTGAGAAGGATCAGGGAGAAGGTACAACCATGGAGATCAATTCTGTCCTGCTCTGAAAAGGTTCCTTCCAGGCACATGCTCTCAATAGCTTCCTCACTGCTACAGAACCACACCTACATTTGCCTGGTGAGCTTGTATAGACTTTTACCTCACCTAATGAATCCATTCAACTACATTTTGTGTTCCACTCACACACCCATCTCTTGAACTGCCTGGTTTTAGCCATATTTCTCAGGCTAAATGTCCAGTCATTGCCAGTTCTATGTATACCGTCATGCCGGTCCCCTTAGAAAGATCTTTCTCTTCCTCTCGCGATCCTTCCTCTCCCTCTGCTCCTCCTTCTCTCCCCGTCTCTGTATGGGGGTCTGTGTGGGGAGACCAGAGGAGTATGTGGGGAGTCTTCCTCTATTGCTCTCTATTCTCTACTTCATTGCCTTGAGAGAGTTTGTTGCTGAACTAGAAACTCCCCTTTTTGGTCAGACTGGCTGTCCACTGAGCTCCCAGAATGCACTCTGCCTCTCAAGGCTGGGTTGCAGGTACATTTAGCCATACTCAGCTTTTTATATGTGAGTGCTGGGGATTTGAACTCCAGTATTCATACTTATACAACAAGTACTTTGTCCACTTTTTGTAGGAGGCCACTTGTTCATTGCCCAGCCACCCAGACTCCCGAAATAACCACATGAAAACTATATTAATTAAATCACTGTTTGGCCTGTTAGCTCTAACTTCTTATTGGCTAGCTTTTACATTTTAATTTTACCCATTTCCATTATTTTATATTTTACCACAAGGCTCATGGCCTAGCGGCAAATTTCCCAGCATGTCTATCTCTGGCAACGGCTCCATGGTTTCTCCCCTGACTCTGCCTTCCTTCTCCCAGCATTCAGTTTAGTTTTCCCCACCTAGCTAAGTTCTGCCCTGCTATAGGTTAAAGGCAGTCCTTTATTAACCAATGGTATTCACAGTATACAGAGGGGAATTCCACATCATCCCCTGAGCCATCTTTTCAATTGAGCACCAAATTCTCTTTATCTTCAAAAGCCTAGTTTAAATATGTCCTCCTTAGTGGTGCCTCCTATGTTATTAGAGCCTGAAATTATTTATTTTTCCTGAACATTTTTAGTCCTCAGAAGCTGATAGAGCATCCTTTCATTTCCTGAATCCCCCAAAATATATTAATCAATTGTCCTGTGTTCATTTTAATGTATGCATATGTGGATGTTCTGCTCCTAGGAAAACACAAATCACAGTTGAAAAATCACTTTATTTGCTTGTATACTTCCAGGATGTCTAGCAGACAGTCGATACTTCAAAAAACATAATTGTTGAATAAATAATGAAAGTGCTTATGAAAACTTGGTTGGTTGACTGACTGGCCTGGGGTGGGATTGAATGGGTGATGAAGCAGAGTGAGATTAAATAGAAGAGAAAGGTGTCATTCTTAAAAATCAAGCAGATCCTTGGGTCTGATCTAGATTTGTGGAAGGAGAGAGGAGGTGGAGGAAGAGGTGGGTTGTCAGCAGAGAACATGTCCAAGTCCTCAGGGAAGATAGATAATGCAGGGAACTCTGACTCATTCTGAGAAATCATCACAGCCCTTCAGCACCCCTGAGAGCAGCCACCCCCAGTGAAGCGTTGAGACAGTTTTAGGCTCTCTCTTGTCTTACTGCTTCGAGGAGAGGGAGATCATTTTGCCAAGACTTGTTCAGCTCCTTCCATGTTGTGGTTCCTCTGGGGTCAGGACCTATTGGAGTGAATTCTGCAGAACCAGTAGCCTTCATATTAATCTTTCTTTGGAGCCCGGAAACTGCTGATTGCAGGAAAAGTGGAATTGTAAGCATGAACTCAACAGCTAGCACAAAGTCCCCTTATCCTAAAGACCCCAAACCTGTGGCACATCTTCTCAGCTCGTGATACTATCTTTGGGTCTTTCCTCTTTGTCATCCCAGCATCGAGAAGTCACTGAGCCCTGCCTCTCCTGCTCTACAGTTGTCTCCCAGATCTGACATCTTTGCAAGCTGAGCTTCCTTATCCTGATCAAGTTTTTAATCTTCTCTCACTCAGATTATTACAATAGCTTCCTACTCTTTCTTCTGTCCCAAATCTCTCTTCGTTCAGTGCACACCTCCCCTGTCACCAATAAGTCACGAAAGGTCAGAACTTACAATGTCATTCTTCCGGGTGAAATATCAATGTCTTCCTAGAGTAGGAATTGCCGCTTATGTTTTCCTGCCAGTCTACATAACAGCAATTCTGCCTTATTCCGAACTTTCTACAGCTTAGACTGTCTCTATTTTATCTTTCAAAAACTAACTCAGAATTCACCTTCCCTGGAAAACTTTTGTTTTAATAAACAAACAAACAAAAAAACAGGGGCATCAAAAATCACTCATCCAAATACCTCATACAGGCCAAAGTGGACTTGGAGAATACAACTAGACTCGATTATTGTGTGTTCATGGTTAAGTATTAATTGACAGATCTGGGGATACAGAGAACAAAAAAACCATGGTCCCTATTTGGCAGCTCCAAGACATTTATTGAGGCCAACAAGGTGTAGCGTCTATGTAGTATGAATGAGGCACCAGCAAGTCCTTGGGATAGGTGATACTGCCATTCTTTTACTAGATGAAGACATCCAGGCTCAGAGGTCCCAGAGGTCCAGTGTCATAAAACAAGTCAGAAACATCACTGGAATACCAACTCATGCCTGACTGGCTTGAAACTTAGTGTTCCTTATCCCCAAGAACCATAGACCCAGAGAGAGGTAAAGCAAGTATTAGAACCAGAGTAGCAAGTAGATGAGAGGGAGGAACCAGCAAAGAAATCAAGAGCAAGTAAAGCTTCTCCACGCAGTGAGAGGGGCAGGGCCTTGCTCCCAGCAGACCAAATTACTTTCAAGATATTTGCTAAAGGAGAATTGTTGAAGCTTGGAGTGACCCCTGGTTCCCACATCGACCCCTCTTACTCATTCTTGGAAGTTCTCTCCTCCGAGGTATCTGATTCTTGCCTTCTGAAAAACTATATGCTTACTAACAAGGCAGAGTAATAATAGGTAACTAAAATACTGATGATTTAAAACAAAAGCATACATTTGGGGAGTTCAATATCCTACAATTCAGGCATGTATCTTCTGGAACGGTTTTCCCCCCGCCCCCAGTGACCATGTTGGTGATAGGGTCCAACTTGTCTTGGACAAGGGGACCAAAATAATCTGTTCGCATCTATGTGCCCCAACTGAAGAGGCTGGACTAGCTTGAGTTTGGCTCAAGCTGATGACTGTGTCGATGTGGTTGGCTTCTAAGAGAGAAGAAAAATAACTGAAAGACCTCTTACTTGGGAGGTGGAGGCAGAAAAACCAGGTTTTCGAGATAGTCTCAGATGAATATAGAGGGATTTCAAAGACAGCCTAACTACATGATCCCCTGTTATAAAAAAAAAAAAGACAACAAACCTCTTAAAGGATTAGACCCAAAGGTCATATAATATCACATCTACAGCTCTCTGTTGACCAAAGCAACTCACAAAACAAACCTGGGGTCCAGGGAAGGGGAAAACTCTGCCTCTTGATGTGATGTCACAACCACACCTCAAAGGGTTTGCTGGCTCTTGGGTATATCTCTTGAGAAGCAATTGGCCACAATGATTTTTAAATGTGTCTGTTTTTTCCAGTAGATTATCTCCCCAAATTAAAACCCTTGTTGGTCTTCATTTTATGTTTCTCATATTGCCTAGCACAATACCCACGGAATGGAAAATGCACCAATAGACAAATCTAACACCTGTAAAGCAGCTGACTTCTACCCTCGCCTCCCTCTCTTCCTCCTCCTGTTCCCTCCACTCTGTGGTAAGAGCCTGGGCTCTGGAATTAGAATGTCTAGGTTGGCATCGCGATTCTTTCACAAACAAATTGGATGAAATTCAAGAAGAAATTTCATCTTTCTATAAATGTTTCTGTACTGTGAAATCGGGGTAAGGCTTTATATTTCAGAATTGTGAGAACTGAGGAAAATAATATGTATAAGGAAAATAGCGTGGTGCCAAAAACATGGTAATTTTTCAAAATGTGATAATTATATTTAAATTTTCCATTTCTATTTTTCCTACTCCCTTCAAAAATCTCTACCCATGCAAGCAGTATACTTTCCTCAGAGCCATTTCTTAGTTGAAGTACTCCATGGTCACCCAGCTGGAAATGAATTTTCCATCCTCTAACAAAGACTCTCATCTTCCTGTTCTGTCTCTGAAAGGTGGTTTGGTTTTGAGGCAGAGTCTAACTGTGCAGCCTAGGCTGGCCCAGTACTTGCTAACCTCTGCTTCAATGTCCCTAGACCCAGAATTACAGGCAAGAGCTTCTATACCCGGGGTTGAAGTCCTAAACCTCTGGATCGTAAAATGATAGTGCTGGTGGGATGTTAATAGACCATCGAGTTCCTCACCCCTCATTTGCAAAGGTGGAGAAACATCCTAATGACTGCAGCAAGTACAGCTGAGGTCAGCTCCGTACAGCTGAAGGTAGATCCAAGCTCCCTCACCCTATAGTAATGACAGTCATCCAGTTCCAGTGTGAAGAAGGGATAAGAAAGAAGATGGAAAGCAGAGCTAAGAGAGGGGGCCAACAAGACCTTGAGGCTCAAATTCTAAGAAGGAGCCCTGAATCCAAGGCCTCCAACTGGCAGATGAGCTCACAGGACAAAATGGACTACATATGTGCTTTGTTTGGTTCACCCAATGTTTTTGTGTTTGGCTAGTTGGTTTAGTTTTAAAAATTGAAGCAATTTTCAGTGTTAGGAATTCACGGGCTGGTAAGTTGGCTTAGTAGGTAAAGAATCAAGACTCACATGGTGGACAGAGGGAACTAACCCAAGCAAGATGTCCTTTGATTTTATATGGTGCACCCATACACACACTCACATAAATATATGTAAATAAGTAAGAAATTCCCAAAGCCTTTTTTTTTAAGAAGTGGGAAGACTCATCTGCCATATGGTGGTGTGGGCAAGGGAGAAATGTCTCCCCAACTCTCATCTGCTTCACATGTGGAAGTTGGGAGAGCTGACCCTGAGGTCATAAGAGGGTAACGATAGGCTATTTGGCTTTTCTCTGTCCCTTACAGTCCCACCGGATCCATTTCTCTCCCACCTGCTGGTCCCCACAGCCACTTATAATCATTCAGAGGCTTAATTTTAATTATAATTGGTTGGTCAATAGCTCAGGCTTATTATTGGATAGCTCTTACATATATACTAATTCATTTCTAATAATCTGTGTATCACCACGTGGCTTAGTAGCATTTCCTGTTCTCTAGTACACCTTGCTGCTCTGGAAGCTTCCTGACATCTCTCTCGACCCTGCCTCTTTTCACCGTGTATCTCTGCTTGGATTTCCCACCTAGCTATATTCCACCCTGCCATAGGCCAAAGAAGTTTTATTCATTAACCAACAAAAGCAACACATATTCACAGCATAAAGGACACTCCAAATCAGAGGGCCCAGCATCAATAGTGTAGCAGAAACCAGAGGCCTTAAATCAAACCAATAACTCTTTGCAATGAACACTGACAAGTAAATATTTATGGACAAAAGGACTTACTGTGTATCTCACTGTGTCCTACAGCTTCTATGAGGAAAATTTTCTCTTTTTTTTCTCTTAAATCTTACTTCACTTTATTTTATCAGGGAGGATATAAGGGCAGAGGGTGGATACCAAAGCAGAGAGAGATGAATGGAATCAAGATGCATGATGTGAAAGATGCAAAGAATAAATTAAAAAGTTTAAAAAATAGAAAAAAAGGAAGTGGGGAGAGATGCATATAAAATTCCAGATTTCCAGTTTCTATTGGAAACATCTGGACCATTTGCCCCAATGGGTTTCTCTGAAGGTCAACAATATGCTATGGAATTGCTGCCCTGTTGAGTGAGACTGAGCTCTTGAATTAGAGCGAGCTCTGCCTTCTTTTTCTCACCTGTGCGAGCCTCCTCAGCAAGTCAGGAAATAGGAGTTTGCCATGCCTGCCGTTCGTGAAGGCACTGGGAAGCCATGCACACAGCTGCTGTGTGGCCGTGGCTGCACTGTCCACTTCCTGTGGAGTTTTTAATTCGGTGAAGAAACAAAATCAGTGCAGGTGTGGTATAACTTCCCAAAGACAGAACATCTGCAGTATTTAGAACTGGGTCTCAACGTTTTCTACTCTTCTGAGCTTCCAGCACACATATTTCATCTTCTGAATACAAGGATTTCATTTTCTTCCTGGAAACCGCCCCCCTTTTCTCTGTGTAGTTTGGGTGAGGCTGACCCTGTGGGACTGTGACTCAGATCTGTTCAGTGAAAGTTCTGTTTGTCTGGACCTCAGTGATTGGCTTGAGATTTGGGCTGTTGGAACTTTCTTCTTGGGTTAAGTTGACCCTGGATAAGGCTAGCCTCTGCATTTTTTCAGGCTTCTCTTGAAAAAAAAAAAAAGTAGGAAGCCTTACCTAGGTCTACATAAAACCACCCTGACCTGGCGCCCCTCAGAATTCTGCCTACTTCTAGAAAGACCTTCTCTTCCTTCCAACACTCACAGACTTGGTACCACATATACTTAGAGACCACAAGGCTTACTTCATTATATATCTCATCCTGTTTATGTCTGTCTCCCAGAAAGTACAAAACTCCCAAGTGACCTCAAATTCCCCAGGTGTGATACCAACACTGCTCTCTTGTTACGATGTAAGTCCACCAGAGAACATACATGGATGTTCTTAAATCTGAAAAGTTTTATCGCCGACCAACGGCTACACGGGGAACTTGCCCATATCACGGCCCCAATCCTTACCGTTCTTTGTCTTTAGCCACAAGCACCACATCCTGGTTGACAGCCTTTAGTTAGGAGGAGCATTACAGAAGCCAAAATTCAAGGTTAGTACATTAAGAGATTTTCCTGGATCCTGGAACCATGACCCAGGTCTTTGGCCTTTGTTCCTATTTTGGCAAGTGTTAGGGCCTACCTGCTGAGTTTTAAGGTCAAAATGGTCCCTCTAACATGCTGTCACTTATGCTAAGGTCTGAGGGCCTGTTACACTATGGGCAATAAGGGACACTCCTACACACACCCCACACTCCCAAGCCCCATCCCTTTCCCAATGTCTTTACTCCCCATAAAACTTTAGTTCTGAGTACATTATGTTAAATAGAGCAGCTACTTATATTAAATAAAAATTATAAAAGACCATTGTTTCAGAGTAAGAGAAGCCAAAAACTAAAATGGAGTCAGCCATTTCAACATTCCATGTCTTTGAACCTAATCAGAGTTCTTATCTGAGCTCAAGAACAAGAAATCAACCAAAACTCCCAAGGCAGTCAGCACCCGTGGCGTGAATGAAATGAGAACTCATCCTTTAATCCTTACCAAAGCTAATCATTCCACGGTTTCTCTTCTTGTTTTCTCTTCCCTACCTTACAGGGAAAGTAACTTCCAAATGACTCATCTGCTTTCTGTTCTGTTTCTGCTTTTCTTCTGCCTTTCTCTGTCTCCGAGGCTGAGTTCTCCTGCTCAGCCCAGCAGAGCACTCCTGTTTTATGAAGTGAAGTGTTGCCGGATGCTGGAACTGCAAGCTATAGCCAATGCAGACGCTTAAACCGAATCATTGCTGCATAAGCCAGTTTGACTTCTATTGTGTTGTGAATCTGTGGGTGTGTCACCCCAAAATTCAATATAAAACCTAACCTCCAGCCTGAAGCCCTTGTGTGTGGCGGGGGGCGGGTGTTTGCCATCCCTTGTTTTAAGAAAATGCTGATGTTGAGTCACATGCTTCAAAACAGACTATGTAGCTGACAGTCATGGAGGTTCAAGTGGAACCTGCATAAGCATCATGTCAGCTCTGCTAAGGACGTCATGGCAGATGGCCAGGCACCAGCCTCTTCCCATACCAGCACACACTGCAGAGAGCTCCAGGACGAGCTGCACCGGCAGCCCCTCATGTTCTGGGGCTTCTGGCTTCTTAGGCTCGGCAGTTTCTGGTTTTTCTCATCTGAGGATGGCCATTATGGGACTCTCGGGGCCCTGGTCATGTGGGCCAATCTAATAAATTTCTTCCTTCGATTATATGCATTCTATTGTTCATATTCCTCTGGAAAAATCTGACTGATACAATCACCCAATCGAGAGAACCAGTTCTGGGTCTCATGAGGAATGCCTCCATCTCTTCCAACAGCAACATTCCAGCAAAACCCACCTCTTCCAAGGCTCCGACACCTCTCAAAATCACCAAGTTAAAGGACAAGCTTTCAGCGTATGAACTCTTGGAAGATGCATTCAAGTCAAATCCAAAGCAGAGAAGGTGGTGGCAAAATCACGAGGCAAAGGCTCCCGATGGAATTGGCACCCTTATAAAAGAAGCCAAAAGAGCTCCTGCCATCTGTGCCATGTGAGGACCCAACAAGTTACCATCAGACAGTAGACAATAAATCTGACTAGATGCACTAACCTCTGGCCCTGGGAGAAATAAATTGCTATTGTTTGAAAGTGACCCAGTTTGTGAGATATTGTTATTGCAGCCCGAACAGACTACAACAGTTGGTGTGGGTGCATTTAAATGGAATACAAACCACACAACAACCAGATTCAAGGAAAACATGCAAATAGCACATATGCACCTGAAAAGATGTTGTCTCTAGTATTTAGGAAAATGCAAGTCAGAGCTACAGTGAGATACAACAATGCACATGCTAACATGGCTGCTATCAGAAAACAGAACAGCCCAGTACTTGAGAGGTTAAAAAGACAGGCGTATCAGAAGTAAAAAGCCATCCTCAGGACTATAGTGTTTGAAGTCACTGTGGGTTACAGGAAACCCTGTTTCAACTACAGGACTCACCCGCAAAAAAGAACCTATAAAGTAACATGTAGTAGCAAGGAAATGAAAAAACTAGAAACCTGTGGGTTGATAGCACAGATGTGAAATGCTGACACCATTACGGCAAATGATATGGTCATTCCTCTGGATGTTAGTGTGTGGTCCTGCAATTCTACTTCTTGATGCTGTCATAAACTCCATGAGCAAATGCAACTGATGGGAAGAAAGGGTTTATTTTGGCTTATACTTCTACGTCACTATCCTCTGTGGAGGGAAGTCAGGAAAAACAGAAGCAAAAGCTGTGGAAGAAAGAGCCTTACTGGCTTGTTCCTCACAGTTTACTCAGCTCTTTCTTACCACCTCAGGACCACCTTTTCAGGAAGAGCACCACCCACAGCGTCTGGACCCTCCCACATCAACCATCAACCAAGAAAATGCCCTCACAGATTTGCCTACAGGCTAATCTGATGGAGGTGTTTTCTCAATTAAGGTTCCTCTTCCCAGGTGACTCTAGCCTGTGTCAGTAGCAAAAGAAAGACTCAAACTACCTGTCCATTTACAGATGAATGAACCAATAAAATTTAGCATACAGTATATATACATACACACAAGATAAATTCTATTAGCCTGATAAGGAAGGTGATTCTAACACATGATAAAGCAGAGACAAACCTTGAAGACATCCCCAAAGGGGAATCTGTCACAGAAGCACAAATATTACATGAGGTGCCTAGAGTAGCTGTAAGCACACAGTCAATGAGAGGATTGGGTGGCCTTCAGGAGCTGGAGGAGAGGGAAAGCTGAGAATATGGAAATGTTGTGGCAATGGGTGATGATGCCACCCAGCAATGTGGTTGCACTTAATGCCGCAGAACGGCACGCCTTTAAAAGCTTAAAGTGGCATAGTTTGTGTGATACAGACTGCACATAGGCAATATGCATTTTTTACCATAATCTTTTTGAGACAGGGTCTCATGCAGCCTAGATCATCCTCATACTCGATATATGGCTGATAATGGCTGTGAATTTCTGATCCTCTTGCCTCTGCCTCTTAAAAGTGGTGGGATTACAGGAATGAGTCACCCTGCCCAGTTTCTGTGATGTGGAAATCAAACCTAGAGATTTGTGAATGCCAGGTAAACACTCTACCAACTGAGCTACATCCCCAGCCTTTATTTTACTATAATTTTAAAAAAGAAATCTATGTGATACACTGTATCTCAAATGCACTTTTCTTAGACTTCAAATGTGGCTTAAACCTTACCCTGACACCTACTGTCATCACGTACATCGTGCAACATAGACACTCTGAATATCATTTTTTCTCAATAAAAATCTGGTGAATAGGTGAATTAATACACTAGCAAAATGTTGTCAGAGGTTTCTGTCCCACCTGGTCCCACAGCTGTTCAGTCCCAAAGAAACACACAGAGGCCTACAATAATTATAAACTGATTGGCCTATTAGCTCAGGCTTCTTATTCATATTAAAAATATACCAATAACTTAGGCATACTTTTTAGTTAACCCTTACATCTTAAATTAACCCATTCCTATTATTTTATATTTTACCACGAGGTTCATGGTTTACTGGTAAGGTTCTGGTGCATCTTTCTTCTTCAGCAGCTACATGGCATCTCCCTGACTTCTTTTTCTTTTCTCCACTATCTCTGGAATTCCTGCCTTGCTCTATTCTGCATTGCCACAGGCCCAAAGCAGTCTCTTTATTTGTTGCATGAGGAGGAATCCGCTGTGTTCTCAGCACCCAGCTCCCAGCCACAGGCCTGCTTTTGGTCCTGGCTAGCCTATACCCAGAATAATTACACAGAAACTGTATTCATTTAAATTCTGCCTGGCCCATTAGCTCTAACCTCTTATTGGTTAACTCTTACATATTGATCTAACCCATTTCTGATAATATGTATCACCACTTGACTGTGGCTTACCAGAATGATTCTAACCAGCATCCATCTTGGGTAGGAGCAGCATGGCGTCTGCCACACTTCCCTTCTTCCTAGCATTCCATCTTGTCTACTCTGCCTACCTGATTTCTGCCCTATCAAAAGGCCAAGGCAGTTTTCTTTATTCACCAATGAAAGCAACACAAAATACAGAAGACCCTCCTACACCATTTATTAACCAACAGAAATAAAACATATTCACAGCATACAGAGGGGAATCCCACATCACCT
>JAQHUG010000003.1:460348-491510 GCA_028555095.1 Dicrostonyx torquatus
ATGACTATATATTAACCTTTATTTCTTAATTATACATTTTATTTTTAAATAAGTTGCACAAACACAATACCTTAATTAAGAGCAGAAATACACATATAACAAAATTGACCTTAAATTTGTATCAATAAACCATGATCCATACCAATGCAAAGTATTCATTGCTATATCTTATACCTCTTTAAATGTAAACAAACATTTATAAACAATATTTAGGGAATTTGGGCATTGTTCTCGCCAAATTTCTTCCTGCTTTTTGTTGGGTGAAGTAATTTTGGGGTTCACAGAGACATTTCGGGGGGGTCTTGGTTCATCAAACCACATTAGTCTGAAGGAATCCACAAGTCCCCATCCTCTGTGGAAACAAAAGCAGAATCTCTTTTCCAAAGCAACATATCCTTAGACCCAAATTTTAAAGTTAAGATACCTTTAAAGTATATATGTTGGTTTAGCTTAGCAGCCTGTACAATGAAATGTCTCTCTGTGCTTAGCTCAGTCACAGTCAAAACATTCAAAGAAAGCACAATAATATACATAATCCAAACTCTCTGTGTATTTTCCATCTTTACATGGCTTGTTTTTACTCTATTACTTTTTGAAATTTATTTTATTGTCCTTACTCCTTTAATCTATGACTATCTATACTCTGTCTCTTTAAAGACTTTCCTTTTTAACCATTAACTTCTTTTTATAACTATTTCTTCTCTCTCCCAAGCCTACATACATTTATCCAACACCGTGACCCATTTAGAGGTCTTTTCCATCTAAATTTGTCTTTATTGCATGCATATCTGTGATTATTTTCTGACCAGGAATTCTTTTTTTTTCTCTTTTAAGTGCTAAGCAGGGTTGGCTAGGACCAAGTCCAAGGTCCTGCCTGTTTGCTCTGCCCCATCCAACATGGTGGAGGCACATTTACCACCACCCCTGGGACTGCTGGGTAGTAGCAATGCTCACTCACCACCTCAACTGTGAAAAGCACATAAACCCTTTTAGTCTGAGTAAAAGCTAAATCTTCCATGTAGCATGCTGTGCAGTATGGAAATGTCTCCATGTATGGCAGCAGAAATCTACCATGCTTTCCTTATATATTTTGAAAATGCCTTTACTTTAAAATTTAAGTCAAATTAAGTCATATGTTATTTGGAGAAGAGGTTTTGCTTTTCTTTACACAGGAAATGAGAGGCTGTGGATTCATTCTGGGTTAAGAGCAAAGGTTTGATCAAGGAAGACCCCCTGAAAAAAATCTCTAATAGGAACAGATGGCCCAGATGATACAATATTTTAGAGGACCACTGTTGGAGATTCCTCTGAGTTCTACATCCAGAACAGCCTCAAGACTACTGGCTAAAATGATCAAGACTCACAGAATATTTCAGGCAGGACTTGACCATAATCCTAAATTTTCTTTAGGTCCCCATAACATTATCAGCTCCCCCAATCAGTAGGAAGTAGCTTAGTAAACTATGTTCATGTCCCAAAAAATGGATTATGGATATTTGCCTTTGTTTAGAGTGTTGGTTACAAGCTGTTGTGGATAATGGTTGAAGGGGCCAAGAACTGAAGTCCCATATTCCACGTTGTCTGGCAGCCAGAGAATCTGAGCAACTGACAGGACACAATTTGCACCTTCCACACAGGAGGTGATCACCTAGCCTTTGATAGTGAGACAACCTGACACCATCCTAACAAGTGGCCAGAATATGCACCAGAGGAAGAGGTATTTTCAGTCTCCATGACATAGGCACAGGCATGGAAAAATTGGTAAAGATGTGACCAAAGTCATTCCCCTGCTACCAAGGAAACAATGTTTGTGTTACCTGCCCCCTCAGTTTACCTTGATATAAAAGCTGTTTGGAAAATAAATGTGGGTGATTTCAGGATTTGAATGATCCCTGAAACTCCCTCCTGATACTGTCATGTAAATTGTGCCTCATTTATTCCCACAACTTCACTTTGGTATGGGAAATGATTTATGTCAGGGCTGGTCCCTGACAAATGGTAAGAAAAAAAAAGTTAAACAAAAGAGATTAGATTCAGAGTTCTTGTTTTGAAAAGAAATAAAGGGGGAGTACTGTGGGACAATGGTTTTGTACCCTGCAAAGATTTGTCACTTGTATTGGTTTAATAAAAACACTGATTGGCCAGTAGCCAGGCAGGAAGTATAGGTGGGGCATCAGAATAGGAGAATTCTGGGAAGAAGAAAGGCTCAGTCTGCAGTTGTCACCTAGACCCAGAGAAAACAAGATGAGAATGCCTCACTGATAAAAGGCACCAAGCCACATGGCTAACACAGACAAGAATTATGGGTTAATATGTAAGAGTTAGTTAATAAGAAGCCTGAGCTAATAGACCAACCAGTTTATAATTAATGTAGGCCTCTGTGTGTTTCTTTGGGATTGAAAAATCTGTGGGACCAGGCAGGACAGAAACCTCTGTCAACAGCGAAAATGAACACATTAATACTTATTTTCAATTAAGACAAGGGCTTCTCACCTCCCAGCAAACAAGCATATTACTTGACTGTGCTTAACCATCTGGAGAGCATATGAAAGTTCAGCTTCAGGAATCCTAGAGATTCTGTGGGCTCCGTTCAGCTTATACACACAGACTGACTGTCTGTGTCAGCCCATGAGAGCTGGCTTTGCCTTGAGTAGTCATATTTCAAGTGTGTCTTATGAGTGGTGACACCTCAAGACGAGACACTGTTTGCTGCATCCTTCCTGGTATAGGCTCAGCTGCTGTCCCAGAAGCCCCTAACGGTAGGGACAAGAGCAGAAACAATTTAGAAACAGCACATAAGTTTTAATTTGATCTCTCACACAGTTTGATTTACACATTCAAGTTTTCTTCAACCATCTCTATTCTCGATGTCACTGTCACCAAACCCACAATCACTGAATACTTGATACAACCCAACCGGCTAACTGGTACTTCCTTTCTTCCTTTAGTTTTCCCTGCATGTTACTCCATTCCCCACACAGCAACCAGGCTCTCCTCCCAGACTACGTGTCTGTATCATATCCTGACTCAGAACCTCCTGCTATGGAAGGATAAAGAAGAGATATCTCATTTTGGCCTGTTTAATCCTTGCACAGTCTGGTTCCTGCACAAACATTTAAGTCTTAGATGGAACTAATATTTGCATCTTCTCTGAGCTTCCACCAGATACTATAGGCCTTATTCTCTTGAATGTACAAGTGTCCCATCACAGCCATGGTGTATGCCAGCACTCCTCTCTACTGTCATCCCTAACATCTGTTTAATTCCTATTCCTCCTTTCACTCTTAATATTGTTGAGTTAAACCAAATTCGGCCTGAGGCTGCCTCCACACTTAGTCCTTCAGAGCTAACTGCAGCCTTAATTAGTGTATAAGCTGACAGCCTAACTTAGGGACATAGGTTGTAACTAATCAATGGCTAATAAAAAAAATACCAATGGATCAAACTATTCCCAAATGACCTAGCACCAAGTCTATAGTATACCTGCACACATTGCCCTGCTGAGCTCTGAACCTTGGCAGACTCTGAGGGGGTTTTCCACTCATGGTAGTGTTGAGGAATATTTGTTTACACTGTGTGAAGATGTGTCACCATGATTGGTTTAATAAAGAGCTGAATGGCCAATAGCTAGGCAGGAGAGAATAGGTGGAATTTCTAGGGATAGAAACTCTGGGAAGCAGAGAGGTGAGAAGATGCCAGGGAGACACTGAAGAGGTCAGACATACTGTACAGAGTAGAGGTAGCCCAGTCACGTGGCAAAACATAGATTAATAAAAGCAGGTTAATTTAAGTTATAAGAGCTAGCAGGACAACCCTAAGCTAATGGCCAAGCTTTCATAATTAATAAGAAGTCTCTATGCTGTTATTTGGGAGATGGAGACCCAAAGATGGCCAATGAGAAAGCTTGCTACACGGTAGATTGACATAACTTGTGCAGGCCGATGTTATGCCATGACACACAAACTATAGAGTTATCTGAAAGAAAGAAAGCTCAGTTGAGGAAATGCATCCATAAAGTCCAGCTGTAAGGCATTTTCTTAACTAGTGATTGATGGGGGAAGACCCAGCCCATTGGGATGGTACCTCTTTTGGCTGGAGATCCTGGGTTTTATAAGAAAGCAATCTGAGGAAGCCATGGGGAGCTAGCCAGTAAGCAGCCCCCTTTCATGGCCTCTGCATCAGGTCCAGTCTTTAGGTTCCTGCCCTGTTTGAGTTCCGGTCCTGACTTCTTTCAATGATGAATAGTGTCTTAAAAGTGTAAATCGAAAAAACCCTTTCCTCCCCAACTTGCCTTTTAGTCATGGTGTTTCATTGCAGCAATAGAGACTCTGACTAAGACATAACTGAAATCTAGTATGCAAATTTCTGGGTTCCACGTTAATTCAAAGACTTGGTCACATTGCCAAAGTTCTCTAACTTGAGGTTTCTTAATTTATTTTAGCATTTCAGAATCCCCTAAGTAATATGCCTAGTTTTCTGTTTGTTTGTTTGTTTAGTTTGGTTTGGTTTTTTGAGACAGGGTTTCTCTGTGTAACAGCTCTGGCTATCCTAGAACTCCCTTTGTAGACCAGACTGGCCTTTGCTGTGGGAGCTCCTTCCGCTCCTTCAGTCAATAGCCTTTAAGATACCAGCCCATTTGGGCGTGGTCTCTTTTGCTTTAAAAAGCAGTGGTAGCCGTGTGTGTGTGTGTGTGTGTGTGTGTGTGTGTGTGTGTGTGTGTGTGTGTGTGTGTGTTTCTTGCTTCGGGCTCCGCTTCTGGCTATTAGACTCCTTTCCTGGTCGTGCAGAGGGCTCTTGTCTAGTACGATGATCTGTAAGTTTTTCCCTGTAAATAAATAACCAATTTATTAATCATAATTCCAAACTGGTGTGGGATTGTTTTGTGACTTATGCCTTCAGGCCCCAAACTCAGGCTGGCTCCCTGGCACCTGTTTTAAGACTGGAGTGTGAGGGGTGGTGAGTAACTGAGCACACAGACATGAAAAAGATTCATGACCCCACACAACTGCAGCCCACAAACATCAGCTGCTTTAGAAGTGAAGACAAAATGTGCATGCAGAGCAGGGTGAAGGAATTCATTCCAACTCTGGCAGGAAGGGAAAGGTTTGGGGGGAACTGTAAAACTGCACAGAGAATGTGGGGGAACAGCCACATGAACCTTTTCCAAGAAAGATACTAACAGCTTCATCAGTGGGAAGCCCTCTGCGGATTTAACAAAAGCCTCTAAGCACCAAATATTATCTTTTGGCAGCGGACGACTGCAGGGTTTTAACCATCAGCATCTGTGCCTGGCTGTTGGGCGGTACTACTCCTGTGAACTGAATTTACCTAAGCTTTTCCCTTCACTACCCAAAGAGGTCTTGATGAACCAAAATAATCAGTTAATGAGAGAAATTATGCCAGCGACAGACAGGATTTCCTGGGGAGATGTTGTTTTGTGTCCAGAAGTAACTGGTGGCCTGGTTTGCAGTTTGCCGTTCTATTCTTAGGGAGTAGCCAATGCCTGGCACTGTCTCTAACGCTATCAACTGAGTTTGAGCCCTAGAGGGACACGAACAAGGTCAGTTCTTCCCGAGACACAATATGGGGAAAGAGGTGGTGCTAGGCATATCTGACATGAACTGCTTTTGTTTGGGATTGTTTGGCCTCTGGCTGCAGTGCAACACACCCCTAATAATAGTATACTCTCGTGGGGTTCTGCACACTTCATGTGCACCGACTCGCTTGACCTTCACTACAAGACAGGCCAACTTTTTGCTCTCCGCATTTTATAGAGGGAAAGGTGAGACACAGAGGGGCTAAGGCACTTGTCCAAGGTCCCCTGGTAGGATTTTAACTCAGATGATCTTATCGCGTAGTGCATGTACTCGGCCTCTATGGAGAATGACGGGAACACATTTGGCTAGTTAAAATGTGTCCCGAGAGTCCACTGTGTCCCTGGAACTCTTTTTGGAGCTAGAGACAGAGCATCAGACAGAGGGGAGCTATATCTTAGGAATCTAGCATCCTAGCAGGTCAAGTGCCATAAGAACAGCTAGATTTAGAAGGAAAAATGGAGGTTTTAGGACGGAAAAATGGAGGTTTTAGGCCCTGGAACTGCCTTGATAAAAATAAAGCTGAAAAGCCTAGAAGTGAGTAGGGCAGGAAGGTAAGCAGTCAATGCGGTCAGAGAAATGTTCTCTGATGACAAATTGGAAATGGGAAAGCATTCATGCAGAGGCCAGAGAAAAATCCTCCACCCAGACTGGACCTCAGTCGTGGAGCTCCTGACACACGAACAGCTCAAAGAGCCCATAGGGCTAAATGAAAAAGGAAAGGCAGGGAAGGAGCAAGTGGCAGGAGCTCCCAGCAAATCAGGGCCACAGAGAAGAAATAACAGGAACCAAATGAGCTCAGTAAAGCTCAGTGCTGGGGCCAGTTATGAGGAGCTAGAACTGACAGTGGGCCCTGGAGAAGGATGGCTGGGAAACTGGGACAACCCCCAAGTGTGATATTTGGCAAGAATTTCAGGTACTAAATGTTCTCCACAGCTGGCAGGAGTTGAAGGAAGTCTCATGTCAGAGCCCCAGTGTGGAACTGCTCGCTCCATGAACAGCACCCCCCTCACGCTAAGTCCTGCCTTCCTTCAGATTCTTTTATTTCTGAGACCCAACCTAGCACATCTTCTGGGGGCATGGAGAAGCCCTCTGATGAAAGTAAATGTCCACACTGGTATGTGTACTCCAAAGGGAAGGAAGAAGAAACCTGGACTCTTCTAGTCCCTGAGGAATCTGCTAGATAGGGCTAGTAGGGAGAACATTTCTCTTCTGTGCTTTAACGCCAAAATAGTCACTAGGAAGTCTTTGTAGACCCCGCTCCATCCAGTCTAGCGCTCTCCTGAAAACAGCAGTTCATCAGCTAGGGAGAATCCCCAAGAGATAGAACAAGGTACGAGTTGAGGACAAGGGCTTTTAGTTGGGCGTTGGCACTTGCTAGCTGTCTGGTTCATTTAATGCTCTAAACTCAGTCTCCCCATCTTTGGTATAGAAACAATGTGCCCACATCCCAGGTTCCGGAAGCATACTGCACATTCAGAGCTAAGCAGGGAAGTGGGCCCTGAGAAAGTACTCAATAAGTATTACTCTCCATTCATTGCTAGAGAGCAACTGCCAGTACCACGTGATTCTAAGACCTTCCACCCATGAAGGCTTATGATGGCCTGAAAAGGAAGCTCAAAGACCAAATGCCCCAGAGTGAACAGTGATGAAAAAATGTTAAGAATACAAAGTTTTGAAAAAGAAGCTGGGTGAGGATAGAGCTTGCATAAAAGGTTGTTATCTATATATTTCAAGGTCAGAGATTGAAGGCTACAAGATGGAAGTGATGACAGAATTAGTGTTGTTCTCAGTATTATCTGCCAAATGTCCAATATCAGCCCAAGTTTAGCATGTGTTACCATTGCCCTTAATCCCTGTTAAAAATCTCCAGGATTTGTATTTCCATTCCCATTACACAGGTAAGGAAAATGAGGCTGAGGAACTGAATGCAAGCAGTGGAGATGAGCTGGTGTCTATTTGACTCCAATATCAATGATCTTTTCTCCATAACCTAAGCCAACCCCAAGGAAACCTATCTTATCATTGTAGACATAATGGGGTCTACAGGTCCACATGTGTCCCCCACCTTACAACTAGCTACGTGTGTCAGTTCTCATGGGGTAACCACTCTGGTCCTCTGTGACTGACATAGGAGCATGCAAGGATCGTTTCTGAATGATAAAGTCTGTGTAGCATGAGCAACACCTGGGGAAAAGCACAGAGGAGTGATTCCTTCCATTCGTGCTGAGGAGTCATGAGGAGAGCAGGGGAAAGCATACTCTCTACATGAGGAGAGCGCCACGGAGCTGTAGAGGAAAAAGGCAAGCCTGGAAGGTGTCCTGGGGGCAAATGAAGAGGTCCAGAGATGGGGAGGCACCACGTTGGTGTAGAATATGTAAGCTACTCACGGGGGCCTGAAAAACAGGGTGCGCAGGGCCTCCAACCAAGAAAAATAGACCGCTATGCCTCTCATGACACGGGCTGGACGTGGTTTGTCCCCACTAAAACTCATTTTGAAATGTAATCGATACTTTAACCAGACTAAGAGGAAGCATTAAGGAGCAGCTGGGTCTTTAAGAGGAGTTAATGTAGTTTTCCTGGGATTGGATTAGTTACCATGTGAACAAGTCACTATAAAGTAAAACAGCCACTAGTGTCTTGTCTCCTTCACAGGCCATTCCATAGTCCTCTGTTTTCTGTCAAGTTACAGTGTAGCCTGAGCCCCTTACCAGATGAAGCCACTTTGTCTGGACTTCCAGCTATGAGAACTAGGAGCTAAATAAACTTCTTACCTTCAGAAATTGTCCAATCTCAGGTATTCTGATATAGTCTCAGAAAAGATTGGTTAAAAAAAGAAAAAAAGGCTTGGCAGTGAGAGGCACTAAGGGCTTTGCGGCAGGTGAACAGCCTGAGGATGTCTGCATCTTAATGGATTCAGTTTGCTGCCTGGGACTAGGAATGCAACACATTGCTAGAACACTAGCCTTATGTGTGTGGGGTCCTAGGTGTAACCTGCAGTCCTGACAGGAAAATGAAAAGATCTTTTCTGCTTGAAGACAGAGGCAGGAGGATCAGGAGGTGAAGGTTAGCCTTGGTTCTATGAGACCCTGTCTCAGAATTAACATATAAGAAAAGAAAAGGGTAAACGATCATTAGATCTGATGATTTCATGGACAGCATAGCAGAGAAACGCGAAGGCATGGCAGAGAGGTTGTGACCGTGTTTGCAGAATTGCAGCCTCCAGAGCCTGCAGAGCCCTTTGTTAGCAGTAAAAGAGATATTTCAAGGAAGCCACTAGGCTTGATCCTTCAAAGAACTCACATTACATACCCATCTCTTCTGATTGTCCTTTTGAGTCCCTGATGAGGAGGCCTGTTGGGAACAGCGGAGCCTAGCGGCTTTCATTCCCGCAGCACTGAAAGGCATGGGGGCTTGATTAGTAGAACAAGTGCTTTAGGAGCCAAAGTGAAGAGCAGACAGACATCTCTGTCTCTTGTCCTTAAGAAGTCCTCAGCAGACAGCAATAGTGGAAGACTGAAAGAACAGGATGGTCCCATCAAGAAGACAAGGCTCTGATCGCTGCCTGGCCAATCTTGGCGTGGCCCTGGGGAACAAGGAAACACCCCTTCTTCCCAAGATATCCCAGGCTAGGGTAGAGAATAGGAAAGTAAATTAAAAAAAAAAACTATAACAAAACAGGAAAGTCAGAGCAGTGGAGACTCTCGAGGGTCATCTGGAAATAGAAGCTATTTCAAGAACTGAAGAAAGCAGAATGAAGGTAAGAAGCATCATGTAAAAACACCATGTACTGAGCGTGTACTAAGGAGCAACGTTCTGGGCTGGACATCAGATACATCCTGAAGGATGCACATAGGTAAATAATGAAGAGGTGATGGCTTCAGGCAGGGAGAAGCGTGTGCAGGAAAGGGTAAGGACACAAGATGCTGTGGCCACTGGGGTAGTCTACACTATGACAGAAGGAGCTAGTGCTGTGGGGTCTTATCCCAGAAAACTATTCAGACACAGGTCCAAGCCAATAGACAACCTTTGTTAGCTGATTGGAGCCTACACTGGCTGTTCAGGACACCAGAGCATTCCCAGAGCTTTTAAGCATAAAAAAACATATCCTTGACTGACACACCTAGGTTAAGAACAGTTTCCCAGAAGCAGGACTACAGAAGCCAGAAAGCAAGGTTGCTACACTTAGGGACTTGCCCACAACTATGGACTTGGATGGAATAAGTCTTTGTTCTCCTTTTGGTAGGTGCTGCTGCCTGTGTGCTGGGTTCCCAGGTCTAAAGGGTACTTTCATCATGGCGTCAGTTGTGCTAAAGTCTGGGTACCTACTAAGGTCTGGAGGCCCTGCTACAGTAAAATTCAGGACAGGATAAAGAAGGTGGGATCTAGCAAGATAGACAGGGGCCCATCACAGTGGGAATTTTGCATTATGCAAAAGAGTTTGGAGAGCCGGCAAAATATTATAAGTACAAAAGTAACTGGCATTATTATATTTGTATTTCAGAGCCATTATTCTGGTTGAAAAGATGTGACAAGCATCGCTCAGATGACTTTGAATGTTAGTTCCCAAGCTTCAGACAGATTAATGAAGTGGAACAGGAGGAGGGGACCTGTCCTATTCAGACTTTTCATTGTATCACTAAATGATCTGGGGGGCAATAAAAGAAAGAAAGAAAAAAACAACATAAGGACAGAAGATTTGTTTTGGCTCATGGCTTAAAGGTTTTAGTTCATGGTCAATTAGTGTCATTGTTCTGGGGTCTTTGAGGTAGGACCATCATGGCAGGAAGCACATGGCTGAGCAGAGCTTCTCACTTTTTAGCGGTCAGGAAGCAGAGAGAACAGAGAGGAAGGGCCTGGGAAAATATACAGTTTCCAAGAACACATCGCTTGTGACCAAATTCCTCTAACGAGGACCTTCTTCCAAAAGTTTCACCCCTTCCAGTAATGCTATAAGACTGTGAACTCACTAGGGAGCTAATCCACTAATTGTATCACAGCCCTCTTTATCAAATCACTTCCCCAAAGCCCGTAGAGTGTCTAGCAAACCTTCAACACGTAAGCATTTTGTGGGGACAGCTACAACAACAGACAGAGAACTCATGGTGTCTCAGAGGTGAGACGATGCAGTTAAACAGACTAGAGAGGTGTAAGGGCATGGCACTGGTCAGAAGGCTGACACTGTGCTAAAGGTTCAGGGACGAAACCACTTTAAGAGATGACAAAACCTGGAGGGCAGTCACAGGTGTGAATGACCGAAGGGCAGGAAGTGACAGTCACACGGATACTCGCTTTTCAGACCGGTCTGATCCAGGAGAAAGTCAGGACCACGAAGGTCTTGGGGTGGACAGAATTTGAGGTTGTCTGGTACTTATAGAGTCTCCCTCAAAATAGGCAGATGAAATCCATATTAAATACAACATCTCAGGAGGGCGTGCTTCTTAAAGGAGCAGTGTTTGCATGAGTATTCACAAGCACTGGTTGGAACTGGAGCTCCCTGCTGGCTGGTACCTGGGATGTGAGAGAACAGCTTGCTCCAGAGGACGTAAAGTGGGTGAAACTTCTCTGGGTGAGGGCAGAGTTCAGTTCAAACCAACTGGGCAGGATTCCAAGAAGAGTTGAAAGCCTAGGGGAGTTAACTTTGGAGTGCACAGTTCCAGGGCTCCGGACGAGAAGGAGATTGAGGTGGAGAGAGCCCTAGCACTGGTCATGTGTGAAATGTCCGTCCCTGTCATCTGTTGTCATGGCCCACCTTTGGAGGTTTCCCCACCTCCAACCTCACACCAAACTTGCAGCCAAAGCCTACTACTGCCTTTAGTTTATCAGTAGCCCTCAAGACTCTCCCCATCCTTGCTTCCCCACACAGCTTTCGTGGTCTCTAGTGTGCATCCCATAGTGACCTCCTAAATATGATCTGCGTCTCTTGTCTCAGCCACCCCTCGGTACCCATCCGATTCCTTCTTAATCCGCACATTTGATCATGTTACTCTACCTCTCAGCATCTCTGGATGACTGCTCAACCATTTCAAAGACAGAGTCTGTCCCATTGGGACGGCTTACAGACTCATCCCTTAGCGGTCCCTGCAGCTGCTCTGTTTGGCATCATTGTTCACCCGCCTCCTTTAGAACTTGCTCCTCTAGTCACACCTCTGCTTTACAGCTCTCATACATGCGGCTACATCCTCACGCTTCCACCTTTTGAGTATCCCTTTCCACCTACCCACAGATTTTCCCATTGACAGTGCCCCACCGCTGACAGAGTCAACTCCAGGAACCAGTGCCAATTCTTCTTCGAGGTCAGCTTCTACTTTTCTGAACTATTTAGGGGGTCTCTCTCCCCTCCTCTCCTTCTGTTCTACACAGCGCACCCCAATAACAATTATGCATCACACTGAAGGCACATATCTAATCTCCCCACTTGAAAGTAATTTTAGAGAAAAAAAAGCACTTTTGATGCCGATATCTAGGGCCTATAGCACTATATAGTTGATGTAATCTATTTGCAGACTTAAAAGATAAATGTTCAGGGAAAAGATCATCCAGTTTAGGAAAAGATCACTCAAAACATGGTGCAAATAACCAGGTTCTAGGTTCAGGAAAAGTCTCTGCCATGAGGTGTTTTGAAACCAGTAGACTATATTAGCATCATCCCAGATGGTCAATTTCAACATGGTTGTCTTTTTATTTTTTAAAACAAAATATTTTTCATCATACAATATCTTTTTATCATTTTCCCCTCACCCAACTCCTCTCAGAATCTCCCCCTCCTCCCTACCCACCAATTTTATATTCTTTATCTTTTCAAAAATACTAGAAAATAAAAAGAAACCCGGGGAGGGGGAACCCACAAAACCAAAATTCAAAACAAGCAAGCAAAAGACCAGTAAGATCTAAAAGGAAAAATGCAGGAACAAAACAAAATGCTCATCAGAACAAAACAAGCAAACAACAACAACAAAACCATGGAGTTCATTTTGCATTGGCCAGCTGCTCCTTGGCATGGGGCTTGACCTGGAGCATGGTTGATATACCCAGTGACATTCTACTGGAAAAAACTGGTTTTCTTTTTGCAGCAGGTACCAACTGCTTGGTTAGGGTTGGGACCCACTGTCCACTTCCCCCTCTCAATGCTGGGGTCCTGTCTGGCTTGAACCTGTGAAGGTCTTGTGCATGCTGTCACAATCTCAATAAGCTCACATTTAAAAAAAATGTTTACTTGTATGTATGGGTGCTTTGCTGTTTTGCCTACATATATGTCTCTGTACCATGTGTGTGTAGGGTGTCCAATTAGAATTCCCTGGGACTGGAGTCACAGGGAGCTGTGAGCCACCATGTGGGTGCTAGAAATAGAACCTGGGTCCTCTAGAAGGACTCTTAACTGCTGAGCCTTCTTTCCAGCCCCCAATATGGAGTCTTACTAGAAATGGCATAGAGATATAGTCCTTGCCTATAAACAGTGTGTGTCGCTGAGGCCCCATTCTGCAACCATGCTTGTCTTGCCTTCCATTCCCTCAGTGACCCTGAGAGGTTCTAGGACCCAGATCATTCATTTACTCACAAGTCAAACTGTCACGGATCAAGCACAACTTCTGGAAGGGCAGGAATGTGGTTAGTGTGGGCTGTGCTATGCTGCACAAGCAGAGATTCTGTAAGAACAGACCCTTCCCTCAAACATCAGATGTCCAAGACGCCTGGGCTCCAGGAACGTTTCGCTACAGCAGCCTGCTGAACTGTTCCAGCTCCCCAGGCATCCTCCACTCTGATTGCTGCTGTACTGGAGTCAGAACCAGACAGGTTGGCATTAATTGCTCTCTAATTGTTTCACGTGTTATTTTTATCTTCCCCGGTATAGTGTAGTGCAGAGGAGCTGGCCCTCTACTTTCATGTGTTCCCAACGTTCAGCAGAAGCTTGCTGATTGATTTTTCTATGAGCTGTAATTATTTTCAAGGCTGCCCTGGGATACAGGTCTCCCTGTCATGCTGTCTCCGTTTCTTTCCCTGCAATGCCCCTCCTCACTCCCAGCATCACCCATTCACTCCTTTGTTGATGTCTGGCTTGTTCCTGTCCAAACACCTCTTCACCCTCCTTCTCCCCAGAAGAACAAACTGTATTTCACAGACCATCAACACCACTGGGTTTCTCTCTGGCAGGAAACATTATTCCCATTAGCTGCCTTAGGATCTGTATTCATCTCTCCAGCAAGGTTACTGAGAACTTGTAGGACCTACTCAGGTGAACGAAGCCTTTTCTCAGATTCAACGTTATTAGCTCTGTACACAGTTAAAGGTAGGGAAAGCAGACTGGCTCTCAGAGCTGGTAGATCTGGCGGCAGGGAGATGACTTGGTCCAGCTTCCTTTTAGGTGTCTCTCATGCTCCCACTGACTAACTGTGGTAACTGGGGGCCCACAAATTCACAAGGTGGGAAGGAAGATAAAGTACTGGTAATTAATTTTTCAAACCAACTCTGACTTGCCTAGAAAAGAGATGGTAGGGAATCCTGGAGAAGAGGCTGAGCTCGGCTTCACGTTCATGAGTCACAGCTGCCGCGGTTTATGTGGACCAGAGTCTCTCAGTGTCAGTTTGCTGTTGATAAGTGCATGCAATTGTCCCTACCTCCTAGGATTACCATGAGGACCATGTGAGACATATATGGTTCTGAGCTAAGAGCATCCGTGATCTTTGACTCATAGTGTATTAGGGTTTCTATTGCTGTGAAGAAACACCATGACCACAGCAACTCTTACAAAGGAAAACATTTAATTGGGGCTGGCTTCCAGGTTCAGATGTTTAATCCATTATTGTCATGTTGGGAAATATGGCAGCATGCAGCCAAACACAGTTCTGGAGGAGCTGAGGGTTCTACATCTTGATCTGCAGGCAACAGATAATAAACTGCAGACCACACTGAGTGTAGCTTGAACAAAGGAGACCTCAAAGCCGAGCCCCACGGTGACCCACTTCCTCCAACAAGGCCACGCCTATTCCAACAAAGCCACACCTCCTAATAGTGCAACTCCCTTTGGGGGCTATTTTCTTTCAAACCACCACACATAGTGTCATCATCCCAGGTGGAACCATTCTTCCTTATCATGGCCCCACCAAAATGTTCAATCAAATTCTTTTAGGACCCAGGACAAAAGAATCTAGCTACTCACCAATTCTGTGGACTTATGTCTGTTCATTGGGACAGAGCAGAATCTGAGAAGGAAATACAGGATCTTAGCCCCTTGTAATGCGGTTGGGTGCACTGGACATTGACCTGCCCCTTTCTGTCAGCTAAGTCCAGTCCCACTCGACAAAATCCGTGCCACAGACTACTTCTTCCCTCTTGTCAACCAACATGGTCATCAAGTTATTTAGAGATTATGTTGTGCAGGTATTAAAAAGGAAGTTACCTGAGTGTAGAAATCCCAAGACTCAAAAGATTACCTGGCATCCATTATATGCACCTGTAAGCCAGTTATTCGACCTTACTGACAGAGTTTTGATTTCTTCATCCGCAAATGAGATAAGAAAATGGCTTCTGGTAGAGCAGTTGTGATGACTTTGAGAACGTCCCGGCACGGCGCCTGGCATGAGGTGACTGTTCAACAAGCCATGGTGGTAGCTGTAAAGGAAGGGACTAAGGGCAACATTTCTCCCTCTCCAGGACACCTTCTCCTCATCGGCCACAGCATTGCACATGTCTGCTTCTCATCTGTACACCCAACTCAAAGTTCATGCCAACACAGACTCCAGTGTGTCAACCTGTGTGTCTCTTTTGTTTGTTTTGCTTTGCTTTGCTTGAGACAGGGTTTCTCTGTGAAGTCCTGGCCGTCCGGACATCTGCAAACCATGCTGGCCTTGGACTCAGCCACCTGCCTTTGCCTCCCGAGTGCTGAAATTAAAGGCGGGCACCACCACCACCACCACCAAGCTAACCTGTGTGCCTCTTAATCAGTGCTCTTCAGAGAAGCTGGGTCCCCAGGTCCTCTACGACCTAGCAGAGCCCCAGCTCACTGGCCTGGCACAGTGAGCAAGCAGCGGGGTCAACTGTTTACGTCCTCAGATGGCTGCAGACTCTGCCTTTTATCATGCAGCCCTGACACCACGCACTTGGATGAGTCCTAATTAATGTCACACAATCAGTCTTGCGGATACATGCTACACTGCACCCAACTAATTAGCTGTTCTGAGCATTCCAGCTTGAAAGTGGGGTCTGGGTGGTCACAAAAGCCTTCCTGGCTAAGGACTCTTAAAGTTCTATTGTGTTGAGGGAACTCTTGCCCCCATGGCCCCCTATAAACAGACATTCTAACTCTTAGATTGTCACCCTGGGGCCAGTCATGATGCACATATAGGAAAGTGGGCTAAATGGCAGAAAGATCATAGAAAGGCACATGGTAGCAGCTCTTCCCTTTGCTATGACTAGAAGGATGGTTAACATTAGACCATAAAGGGGGGTGTGTGTGAGCGCGCGTGCTTACAGTGGGTATACACACATGCTTTCTAAAGTGTGGGCTTCAGATATATAATATTTTGTGACCCTCCCTATCATCTTTAACTGTGGGGGACATAAACCTCCTGAGAGTGGGTCACACTCACAGTGGCTGAGCCACATTTAAAATAGGCTTTTTCAAAATGAGGGGTTGGGATCCACTTGAGGGACTACAAAAAGGGCTCAGTGCTTAAAGCTTTACCCCAAAAGCATAAGGACTAGAGTTCAGATTCCCAGAACCCACATAAATAACAAGTGGGCATGATGGCCCACCTGTAGTCCCAGCCTCTAAAGGCAGAGACGGGATCTCCAAAGCAAGGTGGCTAGGGAGACTAGCCATATCCGTGAGCTCTGAGTTTGACTGAGAGACCCTGCCTAAATGAACAAGGGGGAAGTGTATTTGGGATGATTCCCAACCTAAACCTCTAACCTCCACATGAAGAGACAACTACACATACACACACACACACACACACACACACACACACGCAAGTGCACCCTCATACACATGTGTCCATGGACATACAAACACACACACACACGTGCAAGTGCACCCTCATACACATGCGTCCATGGACATACAAACACACACACACATTCAAGTACACCCTCATACACATGTGTCCATGGACATACAAACACACACACACACGTGCAAGTGCACCCTCATACATATGTGTCCATGGACATACAAACACACACACACACACACGTGCAAGTGCACCCTCATACACATGCATCCATGGACATACAAACACACACACACACACGCAAGTGCACCCTCATACACATGCGTCCATGGACATACAAACACACACACACATTCAAGTACACCCTCATACACATGTGTCCATGGACATACAAACACACACAGAGAGAAAGAAAACCCACAAGAGAATCGAGGCTAGCTGCACACACTTGTAGACCAAGCGTTCATTTGGCAGGAAGGAAGCTCAGGAGTTTGCGGTCAGTCTGTGCTGCAGAGCAAGTCTGAGATCGGGTCAGGCTACACGTGAGGCCCTGTCTCAAATACAAACAAAAAAAAAACAGTAAGTAAATAAATTACATGAATTAATCCAAATGATCCGGTTTCCCAAATTCAGGATGTGTTCTTTTCTCTTTCCCACACAAAGACACTGCTACATCTTGTCTGGCCCCTCTCCAACCTTATCACCCTTTCTGTTTTCCTGGTTCCTTCGCAGCCTTCCCCCTGCCCATCTCCTTCAGCTCCCCACCCCTTTTAATACACACTCCCCCCCCCCTGCATCCTCCCAGGCCCTGTGACTTTCCTTCCGAGACTAGCAACATTTGCCTTAGTTAACCAATGGAATATTTCTTGCCAGTTTTCGGGCTGAATTTGCCATTCTCTTCTCTCCTTCATCTCCACCCACTCCGGGTAATATAATTATTTTAATAAGAGCTTTCTGGAAAGAATAAGCCACTCTCGGATCACACCAGAGATAACCTGCTTGCTCCACCTCTACTGGGAGTTGCCCCAGCAACGGCTCTGATGGAAGCTTGAATGATCACATGGGGAAGGCCAGGAGGGTAGGGAGATTAATATAGATAGAGTTGAAAGGTGCGGGAAGCAGTAAGGAGCAGTTGGGAGATGGTGTGGGCATAGGATCAAGTACATTATCATGTTGGAGAGCTGGCCTTGGTCTGGACAGAGGGATCAGATAGACACAGATGTCCCTATCGTCACAAAACCTGCAGAGTCTCCTTTTTTTTTTTTTTCCAAGCCACAGGCAGCTCAGGTGGTGGAGTCACAGGTGGCTGCTAAGCAGTAAATTTTGATTTACTGCTGGTTTCCCGGCAGGGAAGGGGTAGCTAACACTACCTCATCTGAGCATTTGCTGTGGACTCAATTGCAGAAGGATGTTTATTCCATATTTATGGCAGTAGGGAGTCATCTTCTAAGACTGCATAGGAGATAATGACTGCGAGGCTGTTTTTAGCACACGAATCATGCCTGTCACGTGAGCTGCATCTCCCTTTGCTTGCACACACACACACACACACAAACACACGCGCGCGCACATGATAAATTGAGAGCAGGTGGACAGAGGGTCCTTGTTTCTAAATACCACAGAGAGATGTAAAAGTCCAGAAAGAAATTATGTAACGCTGTATAATTTAACAAGACACCAACAGCTGGAGCCCTCTAGCTCCTTTCTCATCCACACCTGGTGTCTGCTGTTCACATGTGGTCCATCTGTGATATTATCTGGAGCTCAGGAAGCATGGATTAGAAAAATGCCCTCAACAAGTAGCCTGGATGTTCAAGGCCTCCCATGATGAGAGGTGGTCTGCCTTCAGGATTTACTTAAAACTGAACCTGGGTCCCCACCCTCCTGCGTAGGAAAGCCAGCAGCATCCTTGTAGCACCACCGCAGAGCTGGGCAACTCAGCTGGGGTAACTGTGCTGATTCTAGTCCTTTCCTCCATTACAGAGCAGTGGTTCTCAGCCTCTGGATCGCAACCTCTTTAGGGGTCGCATATCAGATAGTAACATCACATAACAATTCATAACAATAGCAAAATTAGTTATGAAGTAGCAGCAAAATAATTTTACGGTTGGGGTCACCACGACATGAGAAACTGTATTAAAGGGTTGCAGCATGAGGAAGGTTGAGGACCACTGCTCCAGAGCACGCTGTCTCCTTTCCTAAATGAAACACGTGCACACATGCACATGCACACACACACTTATACACATACACACAGACACACACACACCACACACAGACACACACACACACACACACACATACACCTGCTGGACAACTCCAGATCTTCTCTTCTTTCTCCAAAGGCTGTGTTGAGCAGACACTTTGATGACATGGAGTAAAGAAAGGAGAAACACTAACACACAGCTTAGAGAACTACTTGAAGCTGAATATTAGGCATTCCAGTTTCACAAATTCCCTTGAGGGCCAGAAACATAGCTCATAGCCCCCTGCCAAGGCTAAAAACCAGCGTTCTATTCTCAGGACCCATGTGGTGGGAGAGAGCTGACCCTGACAAGCTGTCCTCTGACCTCCACATATGCACCATGCCGTGCATGGATGTGCTCGCACAAACATGTTAGATAAGTAAGTGCAGTTTTTAAAACAATGATTACTGAAATTACAATACAGTTGCATCACTTCTCCCTTTCCTTTCCTCCCTCTGAACCCTCTCACATATTCCACCTAACTCTCCTTCAAACTCATGGCCTCTTCTTTCATTGATCGTTGTTACATGCGTGCATATATGCGCATGTACATATACATTCCTAAATATGATCTGCTCAGTCTAGTGTCACGTGGGTGTGAGTTTTCAGGGCTGACCATTTGGTATTAGACAACCAAGTGCTGTGACGCTCCCTGAGGAAGACCGTCTCCCCTATCCTCAGCACTCAGCAGTTGCCTGTAATTCTCTGTGGAGGCTGAGCCCTCACGAGCTTTCCCCCATCCACTTTGGCGTGTCTATTATGGCTGTTCTTGTTCAGCTCACATTTGGGCAGCCATGTTGGTGAAGCTTCCTGGCTGTAGTTTCTGACATTACTGGAGACACAGTCCCCCCAGCAAACTCTCTGGGCCCTGAGTCTGAAGTCAAAAATAGGGACTTACCTTTCCCTCTGGGGGGTGTGTGACCAAGGGCAATAGCAATAGTGTGTTTTGGGAGTCTCTTGGACAACCCCACTTAAAAGAGGGTTTCTCAGGGCTGGAGAGATGGCTCAGTGGTTAAGAGCACTGACTCTTCTCCCAGAGGTCCTGAGTTCAATTCCTAGCAACCACATGGTGGCTCACAACCATCTTTAATGAGATCTGGTGCCCTCTTCTGGGGTGCAGGTACACATGCAAGCAGAATACTGTATACATAATAAATAAATAAATCTTTAAAAAAATTGTTCATTACTATGGTTGAGAGTCTTTTTTTTTAAAAAAAAAAAAAAAAAAGGAGGGTTTCTCATGCCTAGCACTGCAGTTTTTGTTAGGAGGTCTTTGGCTCTTGGGGACTCATTGCTAGTCCAAATGAGAGCATTTCATTTAAACTCTGTCTGTATGTTCATCCACAGACTTGTGTGATTATAGGGCTTTGTAGGTAAAAGTTAATATTATGATCCCTTATGATCTTTTCAGATATCCTTATTGCTGCCATGCTTCCTGCCATGACAACAATGGACTAAACCTCTGAACTATAAGCCAGCCCCAAGTAAATGCTTTCCTTTATAAGACTTGCTATGTTTGGGGCTCTGTGAGTTCAAGGCCAGCCTGATCTACAGAGCAAGTTCCAAGACAACCAGGGAACCGACGGTAACACAGAGAAACCTTGTCTCAAAAAAACCAAAAAAAAAAAAAAAAAGAACAAGGTGCCTCACCTTAGCAACAGAAACCCTAAGACACTTTCCTTTACAGTATCTAGGATCTTGCTTCCTCAACCTCTCCTGCTCTCTTTCCTAGTTAGAATACCCATCCCCTAAAGGTCTCATACATTAATAGGCAGAACAGCTTAAGTGCTTACTGCACACTCCCCAACATACCTTAAGAACCAGAGGATGCCCCTTCATAGGTGTCTAAACAACAACCCAAGTATTCTGCTAACACTGTGCTGGAGAACACTTTAGCGCACTATTCAAGAGCAAGGTTTTAGAGAGCTATGGAGACAGTTTGGTTGGTAAAGTGGATAAGGATTTCATTTTCTTTTTAATTTTATTTTTATAATTACATTAAACAGTAATATGGTAGCCGGGCGGTGGTGGTGCACGCCTTTAATCCCAGCACTCGGGAGGCAGAGGCAGGTGGATCTCTGTGAGTTTGAGGCCAGCCTGGTCTACAAGAGCTAGTTCCAGGACAGGCTCCAAAGCTACAGAGAAACCCTGTCTCGAAAAACAAAAAAAAAATTAAAAAATAAAAAAAAAGTAGTATGGTTCCAAACTCAATATATGAAAGTGGGTTCTGTGGAGCTTTCTGATGTATTCACAAAAGGGGGCCTGCCTGGGAAGAGAGCTCTGTAAGAAAAGGGCTTGAATGCAAGCATGGGTACATGATTTGGGTCCCAGAACCCAGATTTAAAAAAAAAAAAAAAAAAGCGGTGTGTGGTTTCTAATCCCATGGCTGGAGAGGCAGAGGCCAGAGGATCCCTGGTGTTCACTGACCACCTAGCCAATCTAGTATATTCAGAAGCTCCAGGCTAGAGAGGAACACTGTCTCAAAGGGAAGAAAGAAAAAAAGGAGGCAAAGGAGGTGATGGGGAGGGGGACAGGACAGGACACACACTCACACACACGCACATTCTCACACACAGACTAAAGTTTTAAGTTCATGTCTTTCATGAAATTCCTAGTTCATTTTAGGGCTCAACAGCCACTTACTGCTGGTGATCAGTGGCCAGGACAGTGCGGAGAGCGGAAGGTTCTACAGGACAGCATAGATAAACCTGTAGCAGTGTCTTGCCCAAGAGGCACTTTCTCCTCCTTCTCTCTTAATATCTACTGGGTCCCGTTGCCGAGAAAGCCTCTTTCCATCGGCGATGTTCTGACTTACTTCTGGTAGATCTTCCCAGCGGGCAGAATATGGCGGGGAGCATCAAGCTCAGATCTCTGGACGGGTAGGAAAAAGCTGGCTAATGTTGTTCAGGAGACCCAGCGAAGGTTGGTAGAGACAGCACACTAAGACTGAAGAAGGTGTCTTTGTCGCCACCTATCATGCGTTTATTAAGCCTTAAAACGATCCTTTTACTCATGAGGGTTCAGTCCCCGAGTGGAATCACTAAAAAGGAACTTTCAGGAATGTTTTCCAAGGGATAAGACTGACGCTCCGCTGTGCCCAATGTGTGGTTTTGCTTCTACTAGCAAAGCACAAGCCTTCTCGGAATGCGGGGTGCGGTCTCATCGAAGGGCCGCGGGGCAAAGACGTGTAGGGAAAGAGCTCTGATTACTATTCAGTACCAGCTGCTCCCTCGCTCCTTTCCTCGGAAGCACCTATCAGGTTCTGCTTAAGAAAACCAATGTTTCCGTTGGCAGAACCAGAACTGACCCGTTTCCCTAGGCTCCTAGGCAGGCCTAGCTTCAGTGATGTCGCCATCTGCTGGTAGTTCTCGTGCTGCAGCCCCGGCCCGCGCCTCAACATTGCCTGGGAACTCGTTGATGAGGCAGGTGCTCTGACTCCATCCCAGGCTTAACAAGCCAAAAACCGAAGATGGATGCTCCTGACCACTGCTTCTCCGCACGCAGTTCAGATGATCCTAATGCTCGCTACCGCTTGGCAGTCACAGGCCTGGTGGATCCAGCTCTACCATGTATCCATCCATTCATGTCAAAAATGAGTAAGAAACATCTGCATAAGGATGCGAAGGAGAGTAAAATAGACTCAACTGCACAGATACATAGGTGTGCACACATGAGTGGACATGAGTGCACATAAAACATGCAATGGCTTGCCTCACTCAGGCCTGAGCAATAATAACTTACTTTAGACTAGAAACCAGCCAAGGACCACACACATGGTTAGACCCAGATCAGATCTTTGCATGACAATGTCTGAGCATCCTCATCTTTCCACTTCCTCCTCTTCTTTAGGCTAGGTTGTTCTTGAAGTGAGTGACTGACAACTGAGAAACCTCCCCCAGACCGAAAGAGCTCTCTCTCTCCCATCCACAGTTCAAACTACCTAAGATAGCAAGCAACTTCTTAAAGACAACTGCAGTAATATTAGTCTTTCTGTCGATGAGACCAAGGGCCTGGATGAATCGACTTAGAGGAGAGCAGGTGTTTTCAGAGGTCTCGGTCCAGGGTCATGTGACTCCTCTGCTTTGGCCACTGTGATTAGGAGAACAAAACAGAAAGAAACTCATGACGTTGAGTTTCATGATGGTGTTTTACACCATGGTGACCAGGAGGAAAGAGAAAGAGAGGAAGGGTCCAACTAGATCTCTCCTTCTCCTGAAATGCCCACTAGTGCCATCAAATTATGAACCCCCAGTGGGATAATCCACCCGTGACTTCAGAGTCCTCATGATCCTCTCATCTTCCACAAAGCCCCAGTTCTGCACACTGCACCGAGGAGATCTGGAGACATCTCCAACAGGCTGCCTTGCTATCACCTCCCTGGGACCTTCCATCCCTTTCACTGAAGGTGCAGGCTCCACTGGGATGGGACAGTACAACACTCTGCACGTAGGCTGTGAGAGGGAGGAGTCCGTTGTAAGGTGAAGCAAAGCTTGCGGAGCTCTGAGGGCGGAAGGAGTGCACCATGAGCTGCCCAATAAAGGAGCAGAGGAAGGCAACTGAGTGCGGCAGACACAGGTAGACACCCAAGGGAAGGAGACGTGAAAACGGGAGGCAACCTGCTCTCTCTGTCAGTTTTACCAGTCTTTGAAGCAGCCCTCCAAGAGCTCATTGGGCTGCTCATCAACCGCTGCCTGTCACTGGGCACTGCTGTGTGCAGAATGTTGTCCTGTCCTGTCCCTGTCTTTGAGAATCGTGCCACTTTGCTAGAGTTTAGACAGACAGGCTTGACCATAAAAATAAATGGACAATGAGAAAGGTTGTTGCTTATGGGCTTGCTAAGTTTGCTTTCTTATGCAACTCAGGACCACCTGCCCAGGGGTGGTACCACCCACGGTGGGCTGAGCCCTCCCACGCCAATCATTAACCAAGAAAATGCCCCCGCTGGATGTCTGTAGGCAATCTGATCGAGGCAGCTCCTCAACAGACAACCCTCTTCCTAGAGGACTGTAGCTTAGATCAAGCTGACAAAAAACTGACCGGCATGCACCTGTGTTGAATGTTTGCACACGTGGATTTAACGTGTTCTAACACCAATCTGCATTCTTCCAAAGTCTGATCATTGGAAGGTAGAAGGAAAGAGAAGAGTACTTTCCCACAGCAGCCAAGCGCTGTTGAGTATTGTCATCTTCTCCGAGGCAGGTGGGACCTCATGATTGCTAACGCCACTCACCCCACCCCACTGCCCCTTGGGATTAAGTACATCCCTTATGCTCCTTATCCAACTGCATCTGGCTGTCCAGTAGCTCCTTAAAAGACCTTTCCTAACCTTTGTTCCTCTATTCAATATGACTCGAGCTGACTGGGGTTCAAACCCTGGTTGCAACCAGCCTAGTGGTTGAGGTACAAATGGTTTTGAAAGGTCTGCTTGGTTGTATTGCAAAGTTGCCTCCAGCCACTTCCAAACTGGGTCACACGTGACCTGTGGGGAGGAGGGAAAGATGGGGCTGCATTGAGGTTGTCTTCAAGTCTTGCCCAGTCACTTGAGCGTCTGTGAATTTTGAGAGGCTGAGTCTCAATATCCGGTAAGTCTCCACAGAGGTGCCTGAGATGCAGGCCCCTGAGTCTTGACTGACTTTCTCCCTCCACCCCAGTGTCTGCGGGGTTCAGTTCTCGCTCAGACACAAAAATCTGCAAGTATGCTCAGAAATTGCCAGGTGATCATTGGGCGCAGTGTCCTTTGTGCCATGACACCAGGCTCAACAGAATGTTCTTCCCCTGATTCTGTTCTATTCTGTACATAGTGCTATCCGAAGATGGTGACTTCGGCTAAGTTCCCAGAATCCTCTGTGTCCTCTTTCAGCAAGGCTGTTTGGGCTGAAGAATACGTTCACCAGCCAGACCTCCATATAAAATCCTTTCCGTTCCTGCAAGGGGAGCCACCACCACAGCAAAACCCCTGGGGTGCAAGTATGGTGCTAAGCAGCCTCTCTGGGAAAAGTCCAGAGTCTGTCTGTCCTGTTGAACATCAACAGCAGAGGCAGCATGTCCCACTACCTGACCCCACAGTCCATGAGTGGGTTCCAGATTCCTTTGGAAAATTTCATGTGTGGTCTTGAACCTTGCAGTTTCAGGAACTAGAACTGATTGGTTCCCTCTCAGCTTTACTGACTCTTGTCCATCGGGTTCATAAGAAAATTAATTAAGCAGAATATAATTTGCAATTCTACAGTCAAATCTGTTGCTACTAAGTGGTTGCCAATCACACTTGTCAATCAGTACATTCTCTTTCCTTATGAAAATCTATAGGAAGAATGGCGGTGGACCATGTGGTGAGGTGAAGTCAGAGCAAGTGCAGTGCATGATGGGATTAGAGGGTGTTAAAGTGTTTGAGCCAAGTGCTCTCATTCTTAATTCAGGAAACATTCCTTTGATGGACCAGAACACTAGCTGGATGGCTCGTATGGTGATCTTCTGGGCTTCCTCTGCCTGGGTCAGGGATGGGGCATGGCTTGGGTGCCCTCCCGCCTCACGGGTCCTTGCATGAAGGCAGCCAAGCTTCGGGGCTGATCATCGGGCGTCAGCTATAACCTCAGTGGCTTTTGGTCTCCTTTGTTAGAGCTATGCTGCTCTGCTTTCAGGGCTAAATCACTGTCTCTGAGGTAGTTTCACAAGTGGAAAGACCATCTCATAGAATCTGTGCTGACTCATAAGCTGCTCTTCTAAGACAAAGGCCTTTTCCTGACCACATTGCCCAATGCTAAAACTGTCCCGTTTGCTCCTCCCGAGGTCTACTTCCAATCTTCTCAGCTTCCTGTAATTCCTTCCATCCTTTCCTGACCTTTGCCTGACAGTGGAGGAAGCCTTCCCACCCTTTGTTTATTTCTTTGCCTCTCCCAAGAACTGTACCTATTTCATTCCTCTTTGTCCCAGAGGCTAGCCGCCTCCCTAGGAATCATTACAAATTCAATCAACGAAATGCCCGTTAGATGCATGGAAAGTTCTAGTCTTCTCAGGTCAATACAGTTGCAGCATAAAAAAGGTTTGACATCATCACTTTCTAACTTTGAGACCCTTGACTGCCTCGCTTTCCGTCTCACTAGACATTAAGTTCACCAGACATCATTAAGTAAGAGACTCCTTCCCTCCTCCCTTCTAGATCCAAAAGGACTTCATCTGTCCATGATCACTGCTGGGGACTGGAGTCCGTTAGAGAAGTTGTGTGGCATGGTGTTTCATCTTTTCTCTTCCCTAAGCAAGTTAAGAAATCATAAAAGCTTTGAGGAACTTTTTTTTTTAAAATGTTTTTTCTGTTCCATCATGTCAGTGTTTTTGATTCAAACCAGAGGCGGAAGCATCTTGCCTCAGCAAATGACTTCCAGAGTGGATGGTGGTTGATTTGCTCCGCTGCTTTGATTAGCTATCTGTTGTCTGAGCCTGATGCTAATACAGGGGAGAGATTTTAAAACTACATTTATTTCCTTGTAAGGGGGAGGAAGGGACCTGGGCTAGAGCATGGGTGTGGAGGTCAGAGGACAGGTTTCAGGAATCGGTTCTCTCCTTCCACCATGTGGGTACCAAGAATTGAACTCAGGATGTCAGGCTCGGCAGCAAGTGCCTTGACCCACCGAGCTGTCTCTCTGCCCCCCATTTTAACTTAAAAAAAAACTATATTCAGAAGACAAAATGAAACATGCATCAAATAAAGATCTTTGATAAACTGATAACTAGATTATAAACAATAATTATTGTTTTGAGCTCATAATTATCTAGACTTACTGTTACCTCCAATAATATATAAATCCCCAAAGAGTATCATTAGATTACAATTTTTAACATTTATTATTTTATTTTACATGTATGGCTGTTTGCCTGTATGTATTTCTATATGTCATGTACTTGCCTGGTGCCCAGGAAGGTCGGAAGAGGGTGTTATCTCCTGGAACTAGAGTTACAATGATTATGATCCCCCATGTGGGTACTGGGAACCCAAATCTAGTCCTCTGCAAAACCAGCAAGTGCCCTTAACCACTGAGCTATCTCTCCAGCCTATTAATCCTAAAATCCCACCATTTTGACCAAATTTAAGCAAGCTTTTATTAAAAATATTAAATACTAACCAAGATGAAATTTTGGTCAGGACCATCACCTGGAAATTTTCCAGGAAAGTGGCTCCAAGATACTTACCTATTGGCAAAATTTATATGGGTAAAACCCATAGGTTACCATACTTTCCCATGAGGCTTTGTTGTTAAGTTTCCAAGAACTTAAACTCCCAGAATCCCAGGAAGTTACTTGGTCCTTGGGCAGGTGGGGATTATAGGTTAATTTAGGGTCCAACACCCCTAGATTACACATTTAAAAAAAAAAGTTATGTTAAATACTGAGCTTCCCAGTTTGGGGACTTGTTTTTCCACCACTTAAATTATAGGACCTTCAACAGTGTTGTAATTAATATAGTTTCTCTGTGAATATTCGGGTCTGGGTGGCTGGAAAACAAAAACGCTGTCTCTGTTTACATGAGATGACTATGCATCTGAAATGGTATTTCCTGGAGAACAGTTGCTAAGTTTTATTATTATTTTTTAAAGATTTATTTTCGTATGTATGAGTGTCTTGCCTGCATGTATACACATGGTACATGAAGGCCAGAAGAAGATGCCACTCACCACAAAATGGAGTTATGGTTGTGTACCACCATGTGGGTGCTGGGAATCAAACCTCTGTTCTCTGAAGAGGAGCCATCCTACAAATTGTTCTCTGACTTCCCCATGTTCTCTGGCATGGACGTGCATGCATGTACACTAAATAAAAGAATAAATAAATACATGTAAAAAATAAAATATAGGGTCTTGCTATCGTGTGTGTGTGTGTGTGTGTGTGTGTGTGTGTGTGTCTCCAAGCTCTCTTGCTTAAAGTTCAGACATTCTGAAACACAGAAATCAAGACTGCCAATAAGTAAGGAAGTGGAAGGGTTGTTTACCTTCTGGAACCCCGAGCTGCATCAAAGCTCTTAGTCAAGAAAACCTTACCATCCAAGGAGCCTAAGATTCTCTACTGAACCCAAGTGACAGCTCTTAGGGCCGGGCCACCTGCTCAGAGGACTGGGAACCAGGGTCTCCATGCTCTTCCCCAGGGGATGAGTCACTGCCTGGGACTTCCTATGGAGATTAGCTCAGAGAGCAGGTTATTAAGCTGAAGGCCGCCTTGGCTCCTCTGTGTTCTCTGTAAAACTCTATCTGTGCGCTACCTTTGGGCCCGCCCTACCGCCCGCTCTCCTCCTTCACACCAGGTATCTGTCTCCTAAGAATGAGCAATCCAATCAGTTGTTCAGATTTTTAAAGGACAGAAATAAGAGGCAGAAATCCACTTTGCAGCCTGGGGCACAAGTGAATAGCAATAATGAGAGGAGGGCAGTTGATAATCACTAATCCTCTGCCCTGAATGTTTTTATGGCTCTCCTAATAGTCTCCTTCTCTGCCTTTCTCCCTGCCTTCATTTGTCATGCCCTGTCCACCCCTCCCCCACTCCCTGCACCCCTCCCTGGCTTCCTTGGGTAAAATACATAATTGAGATAGGGCTTTGTGTTGGTGGATTTTTTTTAAAAAAGAAAAAAGTACTTATTCATTTTTATTTAGTGTGTACGATGCTTTGCCTGTGTGTATGACAGTGCAACACGTTCATGCGTGGGACCCACAAAGGTTCTGGTCCCCTGAGACTGAAGTCACAGATGGTTGTAAGCTGCCATGGGAGTGTGGGGAATTGAATATGGACCCTCTGAAAGATTAACCAGTCCTCTTAACAACTGGGCCATCTGTCCAGCCCCGTGGTGATGCATTTTTTTTAAGTAAAATTTTGTGTCAATTTTGAGTTCTTGTTTTTATATTTTATTTGTTTGTTTGGGTTTTTGATTTGGTTTGGTTTGGTTTTTTGAGACAGGTTTATCTGTATAGTTCTGGTTGTCCTGGAACTCACTCCATAGACTAAACAGGCCTTAAACTCATAGAGATCTGCCTGCCTCTGCCTCTCAAATGCTAGAATTAAAGGCATGTGCCACCATGCCTAGTGTCATATTTGACTTTTAAACACAGAGAAATTGAGCATTTTATTTTATTTTATTTTGGTTTTTCAAGACAGGGTTTCTCTGTAGCTTTGGAGTCTGTCCTGGAACTAGCTCTTGTAGACCAGGCTGGTCTCGAATTCACAAAGATCCGCCTGCCTCTGCCTCCCGACTGCTGGGATTAAAGGCATGTGCCACCATGCCTAGTGTCATATTTGACTTTTAAACACAGAGAAATTGAGCATTTTATTTTATTTTTATTTTATTTTATTTTATTTTGGTTTTTCAAGACAGGGTTTCTCTGTAGCTTTGGAGTCTGTCCTGGAACTAGCTCTTGTAGACCAGGCTGGTCTCGAATTCACAAAGATCCGCCTGCCTCTGCCTCCCGACTGCTGGGATTAAAGGTGTGCGCCATCACCGCTCAGCCGAAATTGAGCATTTTAAATAGGCTAAAAGAAAATCAAGTTGTTTTCTATGTCTGTGTGGAACGAGGAATAATTGTATGCTTAGAAAACTGACCTAATTCTTGACACTAAGTTCAACTTGGCTTTGGTATTCAAACCTTTTCCAAACATGTAGCTATCTATCCTATGCAAGTGTTTCCAATGGTGTCCTACTATGGCCAGAAGAGTCAGTAAGGTCCTGGCCTTCCTGACCCCATGGATACCTGAAGTCGTGTGAGATCCAATGCCGGGTCAGCCCATACAGTATGATAAACCATTCCGTGTCTCTGACGTCAGTTCCTCGCCTGAGCTTCTTAGAGGTCACCAGAAGGACACACTTAGAAATGCTGCCATGGGAATGCGAGGCTCTGTGTGAACGGTACTGCCTTATTGCTGACCTCCAGGATGACTTTCCCAGTGGTCTCAGTGTGGGATATCTGTATACATGTGTGACTGTCAGGTCAAAAGGACCCAACAACGTTTCAGCTTTCTGATGGCAAAGTAGCCATACCTCATCAGAAAGCTTTCTATGTGTCTTGATTTCTGGTCTTTGCTTGTGGTGTGCTTATTATCTCTTTTTTATTTAATAATTTTATTTATGGAGACCCTCATACTCTCTATGTCCACATCACTCCTTCCCTGTCTCTCTCCTGCTCCAATTCCTCCCACATCCCCTTCCCAAATTCATGAACTCTTCTCTGGTTATTACTGGTTTATGTATACACATAGGTATACGTATATGGATACATATGCATGCATGCAAACCGAATCCACTTAGGTTTGCTCACATGTTCATGTGTCCAGGGCCGACCACTTGGAATTGGACACCCTCTGTGAAACTGGTTCTCCCTCTCTGCAGGCATTGACCTCCTGTAGCCTTTCATCTATGCGGAATTTCCCCTGTCTACCTTGGAATTCAGCTGATATTCTCATTATTCTGGTTTTGTTCATGTGGTCATATGGTTCAGAGTTCATAGGCAAGGTTTCCCTGTCATCTATAGGAGACACTATCTCTTAGCAAGCATCCTGGTCTATTGCCTCTTGTAATCTTTCCACCCCCTCTTCTGAGCATTTCCATGAGCCTATTATCTCCAGATGCTAGGCAGTAATGATGGAGCCACAACTCCAAGTCACACAATTACAAGGGTAAGCAACCGATGCTCTGCCGGGTACAACGATCTCAGCTAGATGTTGGGCTGGTGGTACAGCAAAGGCATTTCACACTGGAATAGTTGCAACTTCTTTTGAGCAATGTTAAAATACCCAGGGTTCACACACACCTCTGTTTTCTCTGCAGTTGGTGTTCTTTGTGATTTACACATTCAGGAAGCCAAGCATAAGAGCTCTGTGCATTCTCCCATATTTCAGACCAGGCTGAGTACCTGTCTGTGCTGCTCTTTAGAATTTTCCCTCTTCCTCTGTCTTTCCCATAAATTCATAGTTGCCATTCGAGGCTAGATCACATTCAAGTTTGGGGTGTGGTAGGAAGAGTCCATGGGCTGCATAAATATCCCCAACTGCATCACAGGAAGAGGTATAAGGGATAGGATGTTTCGAAGGTTTCATCTGCAGATTGCATGCGTGCCTAAGAGAAGCATACGGTTACATCCATCTCCCTTCCAACTACTCAACCTGAGAACTTCAGGCTTCAGACTCCTCAAATAGCTGTTGTAACATGGTTGGAGCATTAATGAGCTACAATCCAAACAAGAAAAACCAGATGAATATTCTTTCCTTTCCTTCAGTTCTCTCCATCAGGTTTTGTAACGATGAATGGTTTCCTTAGCATCACTCATGGGTGTCCATTTAGTTTTATTTACTTGGTGTTTCATTTTTGTTTTTTGGTGTGTGTGTGTGTGTGTGTGTGTGTGTG
>JAQHUG010000003.1:495515-509182 GCA_028555095.1 Dicrostonyx torquatus
AGACATTGTCTTTAAAAACAAATAATGATGTGCAAATATGCAAATATTTCTCTCATCTACTTAGTCCTTCATAAACGCTTTCTTCTGGACCTTGACATTTTTTAAAAAATATTTATTTATTTATAATGAATACAACATTCTGCCTCCATGTATGCCTAAAGGCCAGAAGAGGGTGCCAGATCTCATTACAGATGGTTGTGAGTCACCATTTGGTTGCTGGGAATTGAACTCAGGTCCTCTGGAAGAACAGTCAATGCTCTTAACCACTAAGCCATCTCTCCAGCCCTGGACCTTGACATTTTCGATTAAAATAATCATTGGAAATGATTCCAAAGCAAAGCGTACAGTTCTCATTTTTTAAAAAATGTTGCCTGATAATTAGTTCTACAGATGAACCATAGATTAGTCAGCAAGCACACTACTGACATGCTGTTGCCAGTCTTTAAGGGTTTCGGATGGTACCTCAATGCATGCATCTTGGCGAACTGTAACTGATGTTTTCCCGTGATAGGCAAACAAGTCCTCTTTAGGAGGATGCTCCTCTTGGAGTTTTCTTCTCCCACATTGCTTGTGTTGCCACTCAGTTCTCTGGTTTCCCCTATCCTGGTGCAGACCACTCCATCATTTTAGTACCTCCATTGTTCTGGAACATTCTGAGCTTCCCCTATGCATCTGTTTTGGCTTAGGAGACCGCCATGGTAGCCCACGGAAAGCGGCTAAAGCCCCGGCCTGCTGCTGCCAGGGTTTATTGCTGAGCTGTGGGATTAAAGATCTAACCTAGAAAGGAAGTGAGTGGAGAGCAGCAGGGACCCAAAATGAAAAACGGTTCTCAGTCGGAAGCAAACATGAAACAAAGCTTCCCGCGTGTGGTGAAGATGCTCACCCACCCTACGGAGGGAGAGAAAGGCGACTCTCCCATCTCTTGCGTGACAACAAAGAAGATAATGGTGAAGTCAGTCGGGATCTAAGACATAAAATCCAGAGTCCTGAGATCAGAGCAAGAACCCCTGTTTGAGGTAAGCAGCCGAACAGGCATCAAACTCCTTGCTGCACACAGAGGTCGAAAGTGAAGCCTCCCAGAGACAGGCTCCATTAATGGAGGGCTGCAGGGAGGCTGTCTTACCTGATGCTGATGCCGGAGAATACTGACAAGCCTGGGCTAGCTGGAGAGCCTGGGCACGCCCATGACTTCTGACCAGGTGCTGAGTGTCGATTTTCATCACAGTTACATTCTTTTCCTTGTCTTTCGCCTCCTCTTTCTGTGACCTAAATCTCCATGCACACAAACCATTATACAATAGACAAGAGCTGTTGGAGAATTGCCTCAGCCATTAAAAGTACTTATGGCTCTTGCAGAGGACTCAGGTGAGATTTCCAACACCCAAATGGTGGCTCACAACTGTCAGTAACTCCAATCCCAGAGGAGCCGATGTCTTCTGACCTAGACAGGCACACACGAGGTGCACATTTATACACACAGACAAATTACTCACACACATAAAATAAGAAATCTAAAAACATTTTTTAAAAGTTTCACATAAATCTACTCTTAAAAGAGATTTATTTTTAAGGATGTGTATAGATCCATGAACACTAGAGACTTCTCCCTGGAGCTGGAGTTACGGAACTCTGTGAGCTGACTGAAATGGGCGCTGGGAACTGAACAACGGTCCTTTGCAAGAGCAGTACATACTCTTAACCACTGATCCATCTCTCTAGTTCCTGAATCTACTTTTTATTATCAACAAAATACTCTTATGAACTGAGGCATTTTCAGCTGGAGGGGAAGAGGGCGAACCATGGAGGAAGATGAATTGGCAGCAGTAGGATGGAAGAGAGGAAGGGTTGGAGGCAGACAAGCTGATTCAGTGTCTGTAAATAGAATCGTATTTTCACACTTAAGATTGGGAGCCCGATGACAACTGATCATTTCAGAAAAGTTGCATATTCATTTCCAATTAAATTTTAATACTAGTTCAGCCTCAAGTGTCCATCATTGCTCAGCTTCAGCAGCTCCATATAAACATTGACCTATAGCAGGGCCTTCTGTTCTTGTTAATGCTTTAGAAAAGTGAGAACATCTTTGCAAGAGAGCTAGGGGCTGGTTAATTGGTCTCTGGGAAATTCTAGTCTTACACTCTGGGACTTCTGGAACCAGGGAATGCCTGATTTTTTTTTCACATCCATAAAATATATCCATACCCATGAAACCAAACAAAAATGGGAGCTGCAGTGAACCTCTGGAACCTCAGAGTTCAAAGGATACCACCAAAGAGAGTTTGTCTGTGTTGTGGGTCTCTTTATTTATCTTCTTTTTGCTGTTGCTTTGTTTGCTTCAGGAATGTGAGCAGGACAGAACAAGTGGATAAGGGGGAAAGTCTGGCAGGAGAAAGCACTGCATAGTTCTCATTAACATTTATATTCACATAGAAGAAATGAACCTCATGCAGTGGTTAGACCTAGAGTTTAAGCTTCTGTTAAACCATGGGACTGAGACTAGGAATGCATGTGGCTCTGATGAAGGATTAAGATTGCTTTAGCAATGTCTGGTTCTGCAGACACATTTCATTGGGACGCTCTGGCATAGTTACTTTTTCTATTGCTGTAATAAGACATCATGACTGAGGAACTTACAGAAGAAAGAGTTCAATAGGGAACAGATTTGCAGTGTGTTAGAGTCCATGACCATATTATTACTATGCCAAAGGCATAGTAATAGGCACCTATGACTCTGAAGAGGTATCTAAGAGCTAACATCTTGACTCACAAGCAAAATGCAGAGAGAGCTGACTTCTCTCTGCTTGGGAAGCCTGCTCCCAGTGACCACCTCCTCCAACAAGGCCACACCTCCTAATCCTTCCCAAACAGTTCCACCAACTAGGCACCAAGTACTCAAACATATGAGCCCATAGGGGCCCATTCTCGTTTAACAGTCACATTCTCTTTCTCTAGAAATGAGTCATTCTCTTTTCAGTGCAAGGAGAGAGTAATGCATTCACTGTAGAGATTTATCCCACCTTTACAAAGGAAAATTTATCTCTGCTCCAAGACAAGCAAGCGATAGGTGAGAATTCCCCCTGTACTTGTTGATTCTTGGTTGCTTTCAGTTCAAAACAATCTGAATGCCAAAGTAGCATATTTTGGAGCAATATATGTTGATCTCCTTTGAAAATTAACACACATCAAATGGTTTATTTAATTATTTTACTTTTGTTTTTCTTTTAGGACAGAGTCTCAGAGTCCCACTATGGACGAGACTGGAACTCACTGTGTAGATCAAGTTGGCCTTACTCTTACAGAGATCCTCTAGCCTCTGCCTCCCAAGTTCTGGGATAAAAGATATGCACCACTCATATATAATTGTTGTGGAATAATCTTTTTGTATACTGTGAAAATGTGTCACTCTGACTAGTTTAATAAAAAGCTACATAGGCTTTTATTCGGCCAATAGCTAGGCAAGGTCTCTAGGCACAGAGGGTGCTGGGAAGAAGAGGGTGGAGATGCCAAGAGATGCAGAGGAAGCAGGATGGGTAGTACAGAGTAAAGGTAACCCAGCCACATTAAAAAAAAATCTTTAGATTAAAAGATATGAGTTAATTTAAGTTATAAGAACTAGTTAGAAACAAGCCTAAGCTACCAGCCAAACTTTCATAACTAATAGTAGGGTCTCTGTGTCGTTATTGGGGAGCCGACAGTCCCGACAAAAAAGTCTGACATCTAATGTCTGCTAAGGTCCCAGTTCATGGTTCCCTGAGATCTTTCTGTGTGTCCTCACATGACACAGTATGTCCTTGGGACTTTCTTTTATAAAAGCAGTAGTCGCACTCACGCGGTTCCACTGTCACATCCGCACCATCTCCCCAGTCTCCTTCTCTATATATGTCTTACAGGGGATGAGGTTGTAACTTGAATTTAAGGACCCAAGCACTCTACAGCAATGACTGTGGAAACTGTCACATGGTAAACGCACATTAATCTGCAAAGACTGTCACAACAACAAAAACAACGTCTGAGGCCTAAATGTTCTTTATGAAAACTTGTATATATGTTATTTATTATAATAATATTTTAAATTATTTTAGTTGGTTATATAATTATTTATGAATATCTATGTGATCTAGGCAAGTTGTTTAACCTCAATGAGTCTAAAATCTTTCTGTGTTTTGTTGCTATGGTTGAGTAGCGTAGGGTCTATTGGAACGCCTTGCTGCGACATAGTAACTGAAGTAGTTGCTTTTAAACTGGCCACCGGCAGTCCTCAACTTTTGTTTTCCGTGCCTTCATCAGAATCTTACCACTTCAATGGAGGACAGGCTAATGACTCACAAGCCACAAACACTCATATGCTACTCACGTATTAGATTATAAAATGACTCTGATTTCTTTCTTGGACACTTTCTCTGTCTCTTAGTTTATTCTGGGAGAAGCCAGCTACCCCGGAGGTGAGCTTGGAAGCACATTGTGATAGTGCAACCTTGGTTGCCAGCTTGACGTGTCTGAGAAGAGGGACTCTCCAATGAAGAACTGCCGCCTCAGGCTGGCTCATAGACACATCTGTGGAGGGTTTTCTTGATTGCTATTTGATGGTAAGGACCGTCCCACTGGGGCAGTTCCATCCCTAGGTAGGTGGGCCTGGGCTGCATAAGAAAAGTAGCTGATTTTTTTTATTGTGAGCCTAGCCTTTAATGCCTGAGCCATAGCTCCAGCCCCTATCTGAGTGAATATGGAGAAGAGATGGGTGGGGGGTGGGGTGGAGGAGAGGGAAAGGGAGGGAGTGGGAGGAAAGGAGAGAGGAGAGACTGAGGTCAGGATGCAAAATAAATAAATAATTTTTTTTTTAAAAAAAAAAAAAAAGAGGGGCTGGGGAGATGGCTCAGTGGTTAAGATCACTGCCTATTCTTGCAAAGGTACTGAGTTCAGTTCCCAGCAACCACATGGTGGCTCACAACCATCTGTAAAGAGATTTGGTGCCCTCTTCTGGCCTACAGGCACGCATACAGGCAGAACAATGTATACTTAATAAATAAATAAATCTTTAAAAAAAAAAGGTAGCTGAAAATAATCCAGCAGCAAGCCAGTAAGCAGGGTTCCTCTGTAGTTTCTGCTTCAAGCTCCTGCCAGGAGTTCCTGCCCTGGCTCCCCTAGATGAGGAACTGTAATGGATAAGATGGAGTAAGTCCTTTTCTCCCAAAGCTATTCTAGGTTATGATAAACACTATCACAGCAATATAAAAAAAAATTAGAACACGCATCAGCTTAATATATATGGCTGTGTATTTTCTTTGCCAATTTGACAAGGTAAACCTGAGAAACCATTTGAAAACTCTGTCCTCTGGCCATACAGACGACTCTGGCAGGCAAGCTCCTGGCCTTAAGGTGAGGGGCGTGGCCACAAGAGGAAAGCAAGAAAGCAAACAGGCTCAGGGAAAAGCCGGCCTCTGACAGGCATTAGATGTGAGCTTCATCTTTGCCCACAGAAACAATTGTTTCTAAATGAATTGAACTAGAATGCTGCTGTCCTCCTCGGGGTATAAAAAAGCCGCTACCGCCCAGCCTGATCTGACCACCACGGAAAGTGAGCACGGCCAGGGGTTCGAGAATCAACAGATTTCCATCCCCCAGGAGAGCTGCCGGAAGGCTGCTGCCCGCCCCTCGCTGTGCTCTAACAAGGAAGATTGAAATGATCCTTCTCGGAATCATCATCTTCTCCCACCCACGGCTGTCAGGAAGCATCATAACCTTGCGATGATCAGAACACCTTCACCTGCAAGTACTTCCCTGCTCTCTCCAGTGCCGCAGGCAGGGTCATTATGGAGATGGGGTAAGAGACAAAGGCCAGAATTCAGTTCTCACCGTTTCTGGCTGGCTTTCAGAAATAAAGTCATAAATGGAGTGTGGGAAGAGGTGGGTGGCTTTTGCGGACCCATTATTCATAACCACTTGCCAAGGCTGTCCTACTTGGTGCCTTTATCAAAAAGAGGAAGAGGAAAAGGAGGAGGAGGAACTGGGAGGAAGGTGGAGATTGAAAATATTCTGCCTTTTCTCTCCCAGTGTCTGAGAATTTGCCACAGGCTTTATCGTTCCTACCAAGAGAAAAAAAGTTACAAGTGAATTAAAATATGGCCCAAAGCTGTTAAAAGTTTTCTGCCTGGGACTGGAGATATAGTTCAGTTGAGGTAAAGAACTCGCCTGCCATATGTGAAGTCCTGAGCTTGATACTCAGCACCAAGTACCAGGTACTGTTGCCTGCATCTCTAATTCCAGCACCCTGAAGGTTGAAGTAATGAGTTCCAAGCCCTCCTAGAATACTTGAGAGTCTGTCTCAAACATTTTTTTTTTGAGACAAGGTTTCTCTGTACAATAGCCCTAGCTGTCATACAACTTGCTCTTGTAGACCAGGCTGGCCTCAAACTCACAGAGATCTGCCTTCCTCTGCCTCCCAAGTGCTGGGATTAAATACAAGTGCCGCGACCACCGCCCAGTTTGAAACAAATTTTTAGTGTGAAGACTGTGAAGAAGCTGGATTAGGACGTTAAGTCGAGACTGTAACTGGGAGCCTAGAGAGGTAACTCAGATGACAAAGCCCTTTTCACACAGCTTGAAGACTGGAGTACAAATCTCCAGAACTTACATAAAAGCTGGGCAGGTGTGGCATCTATCTGGGATCCCAACACCGAGACTAGCAAGAATTGGCAAGCTTCTGTGAAAGACTCTGCCTCAATAAAGAAAATGTGGTCAAGGAAGACACTGGATGTTAACTTCAGGCTCCCACATACATGTGCACAAGCACCCGCACACAAATGTGAGCATGCATAGACATAGGCACAGAACACACACACACACACACACACACACACACCATTGGAAAAGCACTGTACAACTTGGCACAAACTCGTCACCTGAGAAGACCTCAGTTGAGGAAATCCCTCCATCATATTGGCCTGTAGGCATGCCTGTGTGGCACTTTTTTAGACCAATGATAACGGAGGAGGGCCCATCCACTGTGGGTGCTGCCACCCCTGGGCAGGCAGTCCTGGGAGGTATGAAGAAGACAGCTGAACACAAACCAAAGAGGACAAGCCAGTAGTTCCATCATCTCTGCTTCAGAACGTGCCTTCAGTCTCCTGTTCCGGCTTCCCTCAGTGATGGACTGTACTCTGGAAGAGTAAGACAAAGAAACCCTTTACTTCCCAAGTTGTTTGCGGGTAGAGTCTTATCATGGCAAGACGAACCAAACTAGGACAAATGCTTTTGTTTTGTCTAGGGTACTTGTTTCTTGTCCCCAGACTGTACCAGGGATTTGCCCAAATTTCCTGAGACCGCAGCTCTCCGACCTTTAACCGCCCCTGTGGAATCATGTATTTGTAACCTTATACTCACTGTATCACTATTGCAGAAAAATCTAGTTCCTGCACATGAGCACCAGGCGCCAAAGGCAGGTGTTGTCAAATAGAGCAGATAAGTTCAGAATTGCATAAAGTACCACTCGTTGACATGTTATGGGCCGAAGTGCCACTCGGGAGAGTCCTTGTACCACCCAGCAGGAGGAAGCTGTTTATAAGGCAGTCCCAGGACGTACCTGGTGACCTGTCAGTTAAGAAACAGTTGAGGCATGATGCACAGAAGTGCTCATTACGACTTTGTTCATCCTGGAGGACTTGGAATGTGTGCCTGTGTCACCTAGTGAACACAACACTTCCGCTCAAGATGGTGCATTCTGAGAAGGGAAGGTCTGAATGCTGGGGGTTAATTGGGCCAAATCTTAGAAACACCTTCAGGAGAGAAAGAGGAATAGATCCTGGCTTGGGAGAAGCTGTCACACTGTTGCACTGGAAGCTCAAGGGGACTCTGGAGTCGAGATGGTCCTTCAGAGTTATCCTATATTGTGATGAGAACTTGGGCATCTCTGACACGCTATAGACCATATTATTGCATGTTGGCATCCCCCAGAAGGGAACTTGTGATGGTAGACCAGCCATTTCCTCGCAGCCAAGGACGTTCCACAGAATGTAAAATAGGCACTGTAGACAGTAAGAGCCTTGGTCCGGTTGAAGAAGCTGGATAACATTTATACCTCAGTACAGGGAGAAGCATTTTTCTCCGTCTCAAAACAATACAGACTGATGAAGGCAAGCATCTGTTTTGCTTGTTCCCTGTTGGTACCCTAGTGCCTGCAGAACTAACTACTCAGTGCATAACACCTGCTCATTGTACCATCGCCACATAGTATGAATTCATTATACTTTTTATTCTATGTACTTGTTTTTAACACACAGAAGAAAATATTCATATAAGACATTTTCTCCACAAATATTTGAGCAGATACTTCCTAAGATCAAAAGGCGCTCTCCTATGTAACTCTGTTAAGATCATCATGCTCAAGAAATTTACATCATGACACCAGGTGGTGGTGGCACACACCTTTCACCCCAGCACTCAGGAGTAAGAGGCAGACAGACCTCTATGAGATCAAGGTTAGCCTGGTCTACAGAGTGAGTTCCAGGACAGTGAGGCTACTCAGAGAAACCCTGTCTCGAACAATGAAAAACAGAAAAAGAAAAAGAAGAAAAAGGAGGAGGAGAAGGAGGAGAAGAGGAAGAGGAAGAAAAGAAGAAAGGACAAGAAATTTACATTGTCTAAGTCAGATCATCACTGTGAAAAATTACATGAGAAAACCAATTTAAGAGAAGAAAACGGTCATTGGCACTGACAGATCTAGAGGCTTCAAGGCAAGGTAACGCTGTTCTTTGGGCCTATGGTGAAATAGAACTTCACTCCCGGGCGAGCCCAGTGACAAGAAAGAGAGATTGGAAGGGGCCCAAGTCCCAGCATCCCCTTACCTAAGCAGCTAACACTCTCACCGCCCCTCCCCCACCCCTGCGAAACAGCCTGGGCTTTTAGAAGTCCTGCCCCCTCACACCAGCTCCACAAGCTCACGAACCAAGCCTTTAAGATACAAACTGCAGCACATTTTTTAACATTTATTTTTCAGTGCACTTTGTTAGTGACTGCCGCAGCGTGTTCGCGAAGGCCACAGATCTGTCCTCAGTTCTCACCTTTCACCGTGAGGGCCCACAGGTTGGCAGCAAACCCCTTGACCTGCTGAGCCTTCTCCTTGGCCCCAGCACACAGTTTTTGAAGGAATGCTACATAGGCAGTATTGTGTTCTCTTGGATTGCACCGGTAGGCAAATTATATGTAACTTGTCCTATTACCAGGCTCGACATGGCCAATAATTGCACAACCCATTTCGCAAGCATCTTTTTCTTTGTCTCAGTAACTGATCTGTGGCGGGATGCCTGGAGACTGTATGAACAGCTGTCCTGCTGAAATTAGTCTTCTCATGACATAAACAATCACTGGTGAACTTACCTCAAGTATATGTTTCTGTGATGGTTACAAATTACATTTGGAAATAAGAATATTTCACTGGTGTGGGTTGTTTTTACTCTTTTGGGTTTTGGGGGGGGAACCCACCACCCAGCTCCCAGATAAATCACACACGGAGGCTTATTCTTAGTTATAAATGTCCAGCCTTATCTTGGCTTGCTTCTAGCCAGCTTTTCTTAACTTAAATTGTCCCAACTACCTTTTGCCTCTGGGCTTTTTCCTTTTCTTACTTCTGTGAATCTTATTTCATTCTTACTCCATGGCTGACTGGGGGTGGGAGGGCTGGCCCCTGATGTCCTCCTCCCCTTGTTCTCCTGCTTCTCCTCTTCCTCTTTCTTTCTCTATTTACGCTCTCTGCCTGCCAGCCCCACTATCCTTGCTCCTGCCTTACTACTAGCCATTTAGCTCTTTATTAGACCATCAAGTGTTTTAGACAAAGAATCACAGCTTCACAGAACTAAACAAATATAACGTAAACAAAAGTCACAGACCTTAAAATAATCTTCCCCAACATTTCATATTGTTGACAAACAATGACTGTAAAGTCTCTGTAATTAGAAATTCAATTTAGCCGGGTGGGACGGTGGTGGCACAGACCTTTAATCCCAGCACTCAGGAGGCAGAGGCAGGCGGATCTCTGTGAGTTCGAGACCAGCCTGGTCTACAAGAGCTAGTTCCAGGACAAGCTCCAAAGCCAGAGAGAAACCCTGTCTCGAAAAACCAAAAAAAAAAAAAAAAAGAAAAAAAGAAAAAAGAAATTCAATTTATTTTCGGCCACTGTAATGGTATTATGTGCACCATAGAACAGCCTTGTTATTAGTACAACTCCGGCTTAGAAATAAACAATAAACAGACGGGTTTTAAATTTAGAGGAAAAGTGGATAAAAGCATATGTTGTACAAGCTTGAGGATCTGACTTCAAATTTCCATATCCACTTGAAGGGCTCGACATGGCTGTGCTTTCCCATAGCCCCAGCACTGGGGGGGGTGGCGAACTGGAGGACCCCAAGAGCTAACTAACTGGTTCAGGAGCCTAGCCCATAGGGCGAGCTTCAGATTCAGTGGCAGATTCTATCACAAAGCAATAAGGCAGAGAGCAGCAGAAAGACAGCTGAGGTCCTGCTCTGTCCTGAGTATGCCAAGATGCACATACATGCTTACACACTCATATGTGCGACACACACACACACAAGTGGGCAGGCAGTGATAAGTTTAAGAGAATCTATTCTTATCAGAGACTTATTAAAAAGAAAAAGACAGGACTGCATTTGTCTTTAGGACATTTTGGTATAATATTCAGCACCCCTTTCTTCCTTATGCACCCACATCTTTCCCCTCCCAGGCTGGTTCTAGAACCTTCAGCAGCCAACTCTTCCCTGTAGCAAAACCCTCAGCTGCAATCATTTTAACTACAGAGGAATTGACATTTAGACATAAATATCTTCTAAGACTTAATGGCTCCAAAGCCTTGTTTTATTTAGTAAGCTGGGGGTGAGAAACAGAAGCTCATATGTTTTCAGGTCCACCCAGAATTAGGCTCTAGTAAAACTGAGCATAGTGAAAGAATTTCCTGTGTATGCCTTGGGTGCAGTAAGCGCTAGGAAAGAGGGCTAGTGGGTGAGATGGCCACCACTTCTGTGTCCTTTTCCAGCCTCAGACATGGAGTGTAAGGAGGTGAAAAGATGTGTAGGCTTGCTTGAGCCACACATTCACCAGTGGAAAAACCCCAATGCATAGTGGATGTTTGTTCGTTTGTTTGTTATTTGTTTTTTGTTTTGTTTTCAAAACAGGGTTTCTCTGTGTAGCCCTGGCTGTCCTGGACCTCACTCTGTAGACCAGGCTGGCCTCGAACTCACAGAGATCCACCTGCTTCTGCCTCCCAAGGACTGGGATTAAGGGCGTGTGCTGCCACCACCCAGCTCTTGCTTGTGCTTTTTATTCTGTGTTCACCATTTGACTGACTCCCACCACGAAAAATGAGCATCTGCTTCCTGCATACCTGCCGCCCCACGCATACACATTCCCAGCTCGTTTCTCTTTGGTCAATAGTTCAACCGGATGCAGATTGCAGCACAAGGCTCACACTGTAAAGACTCTAATCATTGTTCATGCAGCTCCGTGTCCATCCTCACCTCGTACAATGCTTTCCCTGTTCTCGGGGATGCTCATCTCTCTTCTTTTGTGTGCTTTCCGACTTCCTTTCACTAATTCATCCCTGAGCACTGAGCCAGCAGAATAAATCAACGCCCCGCCCCCACCCCATGTGTGTCTGTTTGTCTGAGTGTGTCTGGGAGTGTGTGTGTTTGTGTGTGTGAGTGTGTCTGGGAGTGTGTGTGTTTGTCTGTGTGTGTGAGTGTGTCTGGGAGTGTGTGAGTTTGTCTGTCTGTGTGTAAGTGTGTCTGGGAGTGAGTGAGTTTGTCTGTCTGTCTGTTTGTGTGCTCATATGGAGGCTAGAGGAGGCTGTTGAGTGTTTTTCTGTTGCTCCCCACCTTAAGCAAGGTCACTCCCTGAACCTAAAGTTGCCCTTTGGTTAGACTGGCTGGCCAGCAACCTCCAAAGACCCCCCTTATCTCTGCCTCCCACTGCTGGAGTTGTAGACAATGACAGCCATGTTCTGATTTGATGTGGGTGCTGGAGATTTGAACTCAGATCTCCTTGCTTTCAGAGCAAGCATTCTTACTGCACTGAGCCATCTACCAGCCCCTAAATCTCTCTTCATGATACATGCTTACAATAGAAACCCCAACCTATGTAAACCAACCTACATTCCTGGAACAGCCATCTTTGCCCCTAAGCTTGCTGGGAATTTGCTTCACGTACCTTTGTTTTTGTACTGCAGTTTGTTTAGACCATTTCATATTAGTGGACACTTGGATTCTTTTCAATCCTTTGTTACTAAAGGAACACTACAATGAACAACCTGACAGTGAGCACCTCTGTGAACACCGACACAGTGAGCGCCTCTGTGAACACCAACTGTGTTTTGAAGAACGGGTCCTACAGACGCCATTGCCGGATGTACACTCTAAGTTCCACGGTGCTCTGAAGCACACAGGGACAGCAGGTACCTGAGCTCCTGCACAGACCCAGTGCCCTGAGAACTAGTCCAAACCAGTCTTCTCTCAAGCCAGTGCCTGGAACATCACGATGCTTTTCATTCACAATGCAGACAACATACCAGGTCATTAGAGCAGAGTGCTGGACTGGTCCCAAGAGTGTGATCCAAGCAATCAGAAGCAAAGCAGCTGATGAGCCAGGGTCTGCTCTGTAGGGCTTTCATGTCCTTTGTGGCGAAAGCCTGGCACTGAGCAGAAGCCTCTCCTTTCCTTTGCTCCGAAGCTGGGTATGAAGAGAATGGTTGCGTGGCAGCTGTGTGTCCTCTGACCATCACAAACACCAGTGACCATTCCTCACTACATGTAGTAAATGGCACAGAGACAACTAGTGGGGAACCACAAGAACTCCAACAAAACCATCATCACCCACCTCTCAGGTAGGGTGACAGCACCCTGGGGGCTGTCAGGAGCCATGCAGGAAGGACTGACATTCTCCCTTTCTCCCTTGGCCAGTCATCCAGACCTTTCATGGCACTTGATGAGAGTTCAAAGTCATCCTCACCTGGACCCGAGCCCTGCAGTGTCCACTTGACAACTGTGTCTAATCCTCAATGCACCTGCCATTTGGGAGAGAAAGCACATGAAGTTAAATTGTTTGCATCTATGCTTCAAACAGTTGAGGCAGGAAAGAAGCTTAAAGCCAAAAAGGCATGGAGTCAAGGCTTTCTGGTCCCTGTTTTCTTTTCTTTGGGTCCTATTTATTTCACCCTTAGAGTCCTCAGATGGCAAGTAAATTGAAAACACAATCAACCAGAAACAAAGCCACAAGAGACAAAACAGTGAGCCCTGTACCTAACAATTCTGTCTCATTGTTTTGAGTACTTCTGCTTGGCTCTATGAGAGCTGCATCCCTTGTGCATTTAAAAAAAAAATCATTGAGGTAGCTGTAATAGAAAACTGAAAACAGGGCCAGGAGGGATGGCTTCATGGTTTTGAGAGGGTTCTGGCTTAGGTCCCCAACAGCCACATGGTGGCTTAGTCTTCTGTAATTCCAGTTCTAGGGGACCCTACAGTGGCTTCCTACCTCCACAGGCACTTCCTGCATATGTGCATATACCTATATGCAGGCAAAACAATCAAACACAGAAAAACAAATAGATAAATATAAAAGTTACCAGTAACACTGTGTGTCATTAGTCAAGTGTTGCTGCGGATGCATTT
>JAQHUG010000003.1:543633-570269 GCA_028555095.1 Dicrostonyx torquatus
CCGCCCGGCACATGAGGCTCTTTCTAAATATATCCTTGTTACTCCAGCTCCTCAAAGACGACGACTGTAGACCCACGGCCAGGATTCTATATGACTAATCCAGTTAAACTTCATTGCAGTGAGAACCTTGATCTCGACCTGTTTTCTCTCTCTCTCTCCCTCCCTCCCTCTCTCATTCAAAAACAAACAAAAAAAAACACGAGAAAATGAACAACAACATACACAGTTCTTGCCCTACCCCAGCCTTACCCAGTATGACTCCATCGCTGTCTTGCAAGACCTTTCCCATAGACTTGGTGTTTCCGAGCACTTCAGTTTCATGTACCCAGGCTTCTGTTCAGAACGCTATCAGTAAAGCCTGCCTCAAAATCCACCTCTAGGGTGTGCACCCATCCTTTTACTGAGTTGGAGTCATGTGACACACCCTCCCCCTCAATTTAAATCTGTCACTTCTGCTCAGAACCTCCTGTGACCTTCCTGCTTCCACAGGATGAAGTTCAAGCGCCCTGCCTGCCATTGGAGACCCTATAAAACCTGTCCCAACTTACCCATCCAGGTGCATCTGCTTCAAATAAGCCACCCTCCTTCTGCCACTCCACCTCCCCCACCCTTTTCTTCTCCCTTGTTTCTCCTGCCCTTCCCCTCATTCCATCTGTTCTTATTTTTGTTTTTATTTTTTGGTTTTTCGAGACAGGGTTTCTCTGTGGCTTTGGAGCCTGTCCTGGAACTAGCTCTTGTAGACCAAGCTGGTCTCGAACTCACAGAGATCCACCTGCCTCTGCCTCCCAAGTGCTGGGATTAAAGGCGTACGCCACCACCGCCCTCCATCTGTTCTTAACAAACCTGAGGATCTTCTTCCTGTCCTGGACACCATCCTAAAACACTGTGTCCTGAGCACCAGCCTTTGGCTCAAAATCCCTCTAGCAAACCTGCCCAGTCTATCTTAACTCCTCTTAGCAATTCTATCTTATAGACAAAATACAGGCTTTCCCTGAGCACCCAGCTGGGAAAAGACAAGCTGGGAACACAGCAGGTGTGTTGAGTTCCTAGGTTCTCTCCATCACACCAGGTGGTCACAGGAGAGACAAGCGTTAGCTCTTGTTTCAATCACATTCATTCACTCCCAGCATCTGTGTGTACAGAGCAGGCCCTAGATGGGATGCTGGCAGTGTGGAAGATTGACAATTCAGCTGGGCTTAAGGAAGAACACCAAGAACAGGCATGGGATGCCTTCTTGACAGCACATTTTGTGTCCTTCCTTTCCTTGTGTTGCTGGTCTCCATACCGAACTGGATGTGTCCAGACTGGGGCCTTAATTCTGGGTAATCAGAAGCGTTGATTTACAATAAGCAAATTCAGATCCGGCACGTGTCAGTTACCACTGAGCTCTGGGTAGGACGCGTCCCTGCTCTCATCCATTTTTAATGTCACAGCCAATCTAGCAGAAAAGATCCCCTCCAGATAAAGTCATCGGAACAAGGGCTTTGTCATTTCAGCACTGCTCAGTTGAGAAGAACACGCAGAGTCACTCTTGCTTGTCCCTCGTCCTGAACTTCCGAGGGGGATGGGACTTGGAACAAAGGACCCAGGATTGCTTCCCCCCTTCCCCCCCGCAACTTTACTTTCAAACCCCAGGGAATATAGAAAGCCTTTGACACTTTTCCCGGGGCCTGACCCCCAATAATCCTGAGGTCGCCACGTTTAGTCCAGTTCTACTGATGACCCGTTAGTTACATGACCTGAGCCGCTTGCCAGGCTACACACACTCCCGCCACACCGGTAAAGGGAGGTGATTGCTCCGATCACAGCTTGATTTGTGAGGCCTGACATACTGATGAAATCGCTTTGGAAGTTCCTAGTCTGTTAAGCATAAAATGCCATGTTATCAGGCAGAGTCACAAATGCCCCTGTTGCCTTTAGGAAACAAAATGCAGGTCGCCGGGCTTTTGAAAGAGAGAATACCCAGCCTTTGCAGTGCTACAAGACTGTCCGCTGAGGCAGACAGGAAAATTGACTGTCCTAGGCAAGGTTTAAAACACTTACAAAAACTGGGGAAATACTCCAGTTTTTGAACCAAATTTTTTGACACACAATCATGAAATACTATATTGTTCTGACTTCTATCCTGGCATTGCTAGACAAGTTCTGATCCCCAGGCCCCAGCATGGTTGTTACTGAATTCGAGGTTACCGATCCTTTTTTTCTTTATTACCTAGCACATCAGGCCTGTGTGCCATGTCAGCCACTGAAATGATGGATTTCTCAGGAAAGAACACTCACAACGCAACCAAATGTGGAGTAACGGGAGACTCAACACATAAGCTTCTGCCTCTTCAAGGATGGGTGTTAGGATGGTTGTGGGCTAAAGAAACAGTGTAGTCTGAGAGGAGAGGAAAGAAGGGTGGAGATAAGGGACCATGATTGGCAGTTCTGCAAAGGGTAATGGGACTTCGGGGTTCTTTATAGTACATATTGTATGTGTCCATATTACTACATGTACTACGGTACTATGCCTGTAGTATATCGCCTGCAACTGCGCTACAGGAAGGTTTGCGAGCTGGGCAAGGGGCTGGAGATTGAAACACACAGAGAGACAGAGACATGGGTCATCCTTGAATTGCCCAAGAATGCCCACTTTATTGTGTTCCAGGGCAGCTTATATAGTGCCTTTCCTGACCAATGGCCACGCCCTAGCTCTCAGGATTTTCAGCTGCAAGCCACCAGAAACCACTCCCCTGTCTCCTGCTCAGAGCAGCTGCAAGTGTAGAAAACAAATTGTTTACAGGAAATTCAGGGTCTTGGGGTTCGCAGTCCCCAACAACATATATTCAAAAAAATGGTAAAAAAAGAGTTTGGGCCCTCTGAGATCAAGGGTCACTCACCAGAAACTTGCACAGTACCAAAAATGTCATCATTAGCATGATTCCAGGGTGGAGTTTGGGTTCTTTGAGGTCAAAGATACTTGCACAGGATCGAGAGAAAGACTGGTGCTCTCAGTCAGTCTGAGCTCCCTCCTAGCTCCTGACAAACATCTTCAGCAGCGTTCCCAGCCCAGGGTGATCCTGTGGTCACAGTGTTTCACGTAGCATGAATGACAAGTGCACCACTCAAGTCTGAGGCCTCTGCAGTGGTACTGAAACCCAAGCAACTAAAAACGAGGGAAGCTGGGGGCTTCTTCGTTCAGGTTGCCGTTCGCTTGATTTCCTTTATGCAGAACTGTTAGATGAGAACCAATGTATTCTGTGGGCAAAAGAAAAAAAAAAGAAAAGCCAATAAGACATACTTCACTCTGAAATAAATAAGTCAGACAATGACAAATAAGGACGTGGTTAGAGGCAGGTTAGAGGTCAAGGGGAGAAGAGGATGCTCTGCTGTGTTGCGTCTCTGTAAGGTCATCCATCCCAGGAACCAGGATGCCAACAGCCCATAAATAGAGCCAGCCTTGTGCGCTTTCCAGGGGCACACAGCCTCATGAGAGAGGACAAGTAGAAATCAATAAGGACGCGTAGGTGCCATTAAAAATAAGCTAGTTACGGCTTATAAAGTTTATTAACACATATTGATTTCTGAGTGCCTTCCCAGAGAAAGTGCTTTTTGTATTTAAAGAAGATGTGGCCGAATTTTGTCAGGAAATGAGGATGAACCACAGCATAACTATCATTGAACACTTCCTGGACCAAAGACTGGGGCTCCTCTGCGGAGTGGGGGTAGGCTGTTTACAGCGCATGCGCGGAGGGTGGGGGGCCCTCACCACCGCCCGGGCCACTGCTAGTCAAGGAGAAGCCTTCTGCTGAGGCAGCGCCTTGTGTCACATCAAGTCACTGTGGGTGGAAGAATTTAGAGGCAATACAAGTGACCCAGCTGCCATCTATCGAGAGAGAGAGAGAGAGAGAGAGAGAGAGAGAGAGAGAGAGAGAGAGAGAGAGAGAGAATTTATTCGATGTAAAACTTTTAGTGAAAACTCCAGACCACATGATGTACCAAGCTAATTACTCGGAAAGGTCTCAGGCTGAAGGGATGGTGCAGATATTAAAGGGCACCGGCTGTTCTTCCTGAGGACCCGGGTTCAGTTCCCAACACCCACACAACAGCTCACAATCTTCTGTAATTCCTGTTCTAAGAGGTCTGAGACGCAGTTCTGGTATCTGAGAGCAAGAGCACCAGGCATGCATGTGGTGCCCAGACATACGCATAGCCCAAACACCCATACACAGAAAATAATAAAATTATATATGTGTGTATGTATATATGTATGTGTATATATATATATGTGCGTGCATGCGTGCGTGTGTGTGTGTGTGTGTGTGTGTGTGTGTGTGTGAAGAAGCCTATCTTGCAAAGGTTTTCTGAGGAAATGGAAACTTGGAAGATGCTGTGTTTCAGGGTCTGGCCAGCACAGCCATCCTGAGGCTCCACCCCACTTTCAAACATACATCTTTTTTTTTACTGCCTTCCCTCATCTTCCTTGCAGTCCTCTTCCACTTCCCGCCGTCTTTCCCATCCACCTCTTCTCCACATTCTTTAGAAACACATTTCTCTCCTTTCTCAGTCTTACCACTGTTTCCATTCTTTTACCACGCAATGGAATAAACATCTCCTTTGCAGCAGGAGCCAGTGGTTGGATGAAAACTCTACCCCTTCAGGAAACAGCGAGATTTAGTAATCTCTAGTTGCTTCCAGCACATCTAAACATAAACATGCCCAGATCTACTCTCTCTCTCTCTCTCTCTCTCTCTCTCTCTCTGTTTTAAAGCCCACTGCTCACTTAGCCCACAGAGACTGGTGCTATAACAAAACGCCAGATATTGTCACTGCAACAGAAGGTCATCCAACTGCATAACATAAGAAAAGAAATCACCCATTCTCCGGTCGTCAGAGCCACAAGCTATGAATTCTCTCAGGGGGTGGTTAGCCTCCAGACACAAAACCAACCTGTTAGGTTTGGAGCCTCCCACAGCTGAATAAAGATCCCCATGCTCTTTAGCCACCCCATCTAATAATATGCTTGGAAATGTCAGTTGGTCTGGGCTCAGGCTGCTCATTGTATCTGTAGGGTATTATTTTAGGCACCTGCCAATTGGGGAACGTGTGACTAGCAACCTGCAGGATTAACTCCACTTTGATACTCTGTAGGGAAAAAGGCATCTGCTTGGTCAGCCAGCTCTTCATCACAGTCAACCAGGTAAAAGGGCAAACCAGCAGAACATCCAGGAGGTAGAATGAAGTCAGTGTAGGTAGAATGGGAGAGGTCCCACCCAGAGTCCTGGGGTATTCTTCATCGCTCTTCCTGAGAATCCACTAGTCAGGGAATAACATTATCCCATTTTACAGAGTGGAGGACTGGGATTGCGTGGCATGTCAGAATTACACGAAACAAGCGGTATGTTCAGATTCCAGTACAAGCAGTCCCCCCACCACCTGCCTCATCTGACCAGAATACAGAATATCTCCTTTGGATCTTCCCACCCCACCTTTTCACCAACCTGGTGGCAAAGCTGTGTCTTCCTGAAACTCCCCTAACCATCACGAGGTATTCTAGGCGCCTCTCCTCCTCCCAGACCACCCCAAACTAACACTGTAGGACACACAAGCTCCCCACTAGACTACAGGCTCCGCTAACTCACTCCGGCCTTCACAGTTCTGGCCTTTAGCTCGAGGCCCTTTCTTCTGAGTGATGCTCTTTCAAATACAGTTACCACCAAGAGTCCTGGAGAGCTAAGGTGCATCCTGTGTAGTACTCGCTTACAGTCACCGTCAGGGTCCCAACCCTTCTTCTTAGTCACTCCAGTTCCCTTTGGGTCACTGTCCGCTCAGGCTACTATAGCACAGAGCTAGAAACTGGGAAGCTTGTCACCAGCAAAAAGTCCTGCTCCTGGCTCTGCAAATGAAGCCTGAGATCAGTCCAAAAAGATGGTCAGGCTTAGACCTCTGTAGGTCGGGTCCCCTGTAGTAGGAAGAGTCTGCCTAAGACTCTTAGACACGCAGACACCAACTGAGATCACCTCTCTATCATCCCATTTCGTAAGAGTCTTGAAGGCTAGGATATTTTCTCCCCATACCCCAGGTCAAGGATGACCTTGAACTTCTGATGTCCTGGCCTTTACCTCTCTAGGGTTGGGATTATAGATAGTAACCACCACACCTGCTTTTGGTGTCCTGAGGACTGAACCTAAGGGTTTGTGCTTGCTAGGCAAGTGCTCATTCAGCTGAACCATATCTCCAGCTTGAGAAATTTCATCAGGAATTTGGGTGCCACAAACACCCAACCAATATACTCCTCTCAAGCTCGATCACAATTACCCTTCCAAATTTCATTCGTTCAGTTTATTTTTTTAATGTGGGTTTAATTTCTTATCCTTAGAAACAGTGTACTCGTTTCTTTGTTATTCATGTTTGTTTGTTAGAGACCAAAAATTTCTAAGAAAGGACTGAATCATAAACTTGGCAGAGGCCCTTGATCCTAATATATGTTTGACAAATGAGTAGATTGAGTTATCTTTTGACCTCATACTGCACACAATTCTGCTGTTTGTATGAGATGAGCATTCATTCATTCATTCATTCACCCATTGACTAAATTGCTATTGGATAAGAAGTCATTTGTTACCAACTGGAAACATGAAAAGGAAACATTAACTTAACCTTCAGAAAACAAACATCTAGGACTGGGGGTTTTAGCAGTGGCAGAGTGCTCACCTGGTGTGCTTGATGGCCTCCGTGTCTCTCATGTACACAAAAGCTCATGTCTGTAATACACAGGCAGCCGGGTGGTGGTGGTGCACGCCTTTAATCCCAGCACTAGGGAGGCAGAGGCAGGCGGATCTCTGTGAGTTTGGGGCCAGCCTGGTCTACAAGAGCTAGTTCCAGGACAGGCTCCAAAGCTAGAGAAACCTTGTCTGGGGGCGGGGGGGATGACATGAAGAAGAAAGACATACTCAACTGAGAACGGGTGTCCTTTGACCGTTCCCATCTGGTCAGATAGGGAAGATTTCACAGAGAGAAGGACATTGTACAAGGCCATAAGGATCCAGAATCTTTAGAAACTTGGCAAAGCAGGAAACAGAAGGACATTCCAGATGGAGCAAAGAACCTAAGCAAAAGCGGAAAATAGGGAAGCCTGGGGCGTGTACTTGGAACAGAACAAAGTTCATTTTGCTGGGACACAAAGTCAGGGATGAAGAAGGTAGAGAGGAGAGGGATATCTGTGCAATCTGGAAGATGAAGCAATCCCAAAGTGGCCCAGGACAAAGACATCAAGCTGGTGGAGGCATTCCCCTTATTTACGTACTCTGCAATGGTCGTCTGAGCCAACCAAAGATGATTCCCAGGCCTTTGGCCCTGGGCACGCACGATCTGCTGTGTATTTCCTAACTGTGGGTTACCCCCTAACAGATGCTTTTAAAGAAAAAATATAGAAAACATTTCACAATTGGTAATGTCACCTATATTATATTGAGAGATAGCTTTTGCATTTTTGCAGCCTGATGTATGCAAAGATTTCCTAATTAATGCCATGTGAGGAGTTCCCGCAGCATCTTGAGAGAAGACTATTCCCATACTCGCCTAACTACTGCTAAGTCTTTCTCAACACTCACTCTCATGACAAAGTAGGAACAAACCCCAGGTAAGCCAGCATCACACTGCACAACCAACGTCTCTAGGAACTCGGCCTCCCATGTTGCAATTGGAGGCAATATTCCAGATACAAACAGAGAAAGGAAGTATTTGAATAGGCCAGCCTTGCTATCACCACTGAAACCACTGTTTTTGTGCTTGTAGTATGCTGGTCACTAGACGACAGAAGCATCCTTTGTGGGCTTAGGTGAGTTTTCTTGCCTCTCTAAACCTCAAGGTTTTCTTCTGTAAATAGTCATGGTGTTGGTGGGTGTGTCTGGACCACAGGATGATGCTGTCACTCACCTTTCAAGAATATTATAAGGTTCTATAAGACTTAAGTATAAGTAGTTTATGTGGTTTTCAATGAATGATAACAACTTACGAAATTTTCAATGTATGTATCTTAGGATATATCTCAGTATATGTATATGTTTACACATGTAGACATCTATGCACAGCCACATAGATTAAAAGTGTGTGCAGGCTTGGTTTTTTTTTTGTTTGTTCTTTTTTAAACCATGTCCTAAGGAACAATTCCTAAGGAGACCAGTGCCATGGGACAAATGAGGTATTCACCGAAGGCCATACGGCAAACTAATGGCTTGGGTTAGAATGGGTCCTCCCTTTCCTTTATCCCTGACTCTTTTCAACATAGGACAATATCCAAGTTCTCTGTAGAACCATGAGTGCATAACTGAAATGAAAATAGGATTCTTTGGCAGAGAAGGTAGGGAATAGAGTAATTGACTCTCCTTTGGGAATCTTTTTTGTCAGCTAAGTCTGTCTAGGGCTTCTAGCCCTTCCGCACGTATTCCACTTCATCAGCTACCAGGCGTATTTCTTTCCTCTTTTCGGGACATCTTTGAATATTTAGTAAATTCCTTCACAGATAGGATTCCTCACTTGAGTCCACTCTTTTAAGGAAAGTCACTGAGGCTTCCTCAAGACCAAGGTGCAGATATTTCAATCCTTTGTCTCCCCACCACCCAGGACCTTGTGGGCAACTGTGACATATTTACAGTGCACAGTGGCAGGCTTCTAGGGGTCAGGTTTGAGGATCAACGCCCACTTGTCCAGTCACATTGGGATTGGCTGAGGTCAGTGCTGGCAATGATGAGGAGGAATGGAGGACAGGGGATGGGATGAGATGCTTAGTAGCCCAGAAGTAAATAGGTCATACCATATGCAGTCTCCAAGAACAGCCAGGGGCCTCTAAGGAGCTGAAACTGTGACTACAGGGTCCTTGTCCTTAGGCCAGCAACTCTGCTGAGCTGACAGCTGCTCCAGCTGGCTTTCTTCCTCCTTTCTTCCCATGCTAAGATTTGGGTCAAGATGAGTAAAAACAGGAAGGAATGACTTGGAAATCTCAGAGCACAGACGTAAATGAATCCAGGGGAAGAAAAAGAAAAGACAAAATGGGAAAACCGAGTCATAAATTCTCCGTTAGAAGATTGGACCATGTTTTCCCCGTTGGTAAGAACAGCCCACCCAAGCAAACACCTGTCCAGTGGTGAAAACAGGGGCCTACCTAGAATGATCTTTTCTGACAACACTGGGGCTCAAGAAGCTGTAAGCAGCCTGGCTGAAATGAAAATGCACTAGAGACTCAATCTAACTATCAGACTAGGGAGACAGTGGGCCCAAGGGAATAGGAGATCCACCAGGAATCTAGAGGTGGGTGAAAGGAGAGGCACCAGCCATGGGGGAGCTTGCTTCCTGGAAAAAGATTCCACACAGTTGTCACAACTACTAATCAGACTACCTCACAGGATGAGACAGAAGCCCAGACAGCGATGGACCAATGGTGGGGGGGACCACACCTTGACTGGGATCACTTAGATGTGCGTATCCTTGGCCTCTATTTAAATTGAGTTCACTTCAGAACTCAGGCGTTCACTGGGTCTCTTTGCTTCTCTTCCCAGTGTGGTCACATTAAATACATTGCCTATCTCTCTCTGCTTTCCTCTTTTAATTTGACTTGTTAAAATTGTCTTATTGAGGGGCTGGAGAGATAGCTCAGTGGTTAGGAGCGTTGCCTACTCTTCCAAAGGTCCTGAGTTCAATTCCCAACAACCACATGGTGGCTCACAACCATCTGTAATGAGATCTGGTGCCCTATTCTGACCTGCAGGCACACACACAGGCAGAATATTGTATTCTTAATAAATAAATGAATTTTTTTTTAAATTGTCTTATTGACGGGTGGCTGCACCTGACTTGGGACCCAGGATGTGACTTCCAAGTTTGATAACAAAACCATGAGGATGAATTGGAAATCTTCCATCTAGAGTCTAACAAAATACACTAGTCGAAGAAAATCAGGTCATAGACTTAAGAGATCTGTGCCTGATCTTTTGAACTTGACCTTAATTATTTTTTTCTTAGCTAGACTTTTAATAAAGACTTAAGGCCAGAGAAGGTGACAGGGACCTTTCCACTCAACTTGACCCCTGATAACGCCACTTGAGCCCCATTTCTTAAGCAGCATCGTGTCAGGCTGGTTGGTACTCAGCAAGGACACAGGCGGAGCAGAAGCACTAGAACCTCCCCCCAAAACCCCACCTTCCTGGTGAGAAAGAGGCTCAAATTAAAGTGTTATCTTGTCTGGAAAAAAAAAGTGTCAAGAACTACTGTACCCGCTCCCAGCAATCCCAGCGAGCTTATGTATTCTCGTTCTGAGGTGTGAAACACCGCCAGAGAGAAGCCATTCTGCGGGTTCAGGTCAAATGCTACTATGTCTTTTTAATTCCTCTAAATTCTAGCCTAACAGGAGTGGTAGCTTAGTTGGTAGAGTGTTTAACTAACATGTGCAAAGACCCTGGTTTGTTCTCCCAGCACCCCACAAAACCAGGTGCTTCAGAGATGGAGATGGGAGGTCAGAGGCTCAGGGACTGTCTCAGCTGAGTAGCCAATTTGTGTCCAGCCTGATTATATGAGTCTGTGAATGAATGAATGAACAAACGAATGAATGAATGATTCTCGCCCAATATAGATGGTGCAAAATTGAGGCCTTAATATTGACACAAGTCTTTCCTAGAACCTTAGAGTAATGGCGGAGGAGTGAGGGTCTATCTAGCTCATAGATTCCGAAATGTTTTTACCTATCAGTCACGGGGGTTGATTCCTTATAACACAGAAGCAGACAAGGAATGGCTGGTTGGTGGGGGACACGTCTGTATTCTGTCAATCATGTTTTAAATAAACGATGATTGGCCAGGCAGGAAGTATAGGCAGAAAAAACAGACAGGGAGTAGAGGTGGTGCAAGGAGAACAGGAGAATTCTGGGAAGAAGGAAGCCCATTTCCCCCCCCTCCTGCCCAGTCCACCAGGATGTGAGCTGCCCGCCTGAGAAAGGTACTGAGCCATGTAGCTAACATAGATAAGAACAATGGGTTAATATAAGCTACAAGAGTTAACAAGAAGCCTGAGCTAATGGCCCAATCAGTTTATAATCTTATGGAGACCTCTGTGTGATTTTCTCTGGGGCTTGCCGACTGTGGGGTACCGGGAGGGACAGAAACCCCTACAAGCCAGCCCTCATGTTGCAGCTGGCATCCAAGGGACTAAAGCTAGCCCTAGATTAGTCTCTGGACCAACAACATTCCAACCTCGGTGTCTCGCTGCAGGTTTTTTGTTTATTTGTTTTGGTTTTTGTTTGCTTGTTTGTTTTTTGAGACAGGTTTCTCTGTGTCTCTGGCTGTCCTGGAACTCACTCTGTAGACCAGGCTGGCCTTGAACTCACAGAGATCCACCTGCCTCTGCCTCCCGAGTGCTGGGATTAAAGATGTGCACCACCCTCGCCCAGCTCTCACTACAGTTTTAATCAGTCAGTCAGTCTTTGTAGACACAGTTCCTTCCGGCAACTTTAGTTCACAACAGGGACAAAAATAAACTGCCATCTATCTGTGTTCTCTCTCTCTCTCCCTCCTTCCCTCTCTCTCTCTCTCTTTCTGATGTGATCACCAATACATTTTAAACTTGGCTTGATTTATGATGTTCTTCATAAACCCGGATCACCGTCACACAACATGGCTTCAGAATAGACTCTCTTATTCTCCTCGGGTGAGAAATGTGGTTTTCTGCACTGACACTGCAAACCATCCCTGCTAGATAGATGTGGTGGCTCGGGCCTGGAACCTCAGCTATGCAGGAGGTCAAAGGAGGAGGGTCACATATTAAAATCCTGCCTGGGCTACAGTGAATAAAAGATTAATCTGAGCAATTTAAATGTGCCTCTAATTCAAAAAAGTCAAGAAAGAGAAGAGGAGGATTCAGTGACAGCCTGCTTGCCTACCATGCGTGAGTCCCTAGGTTCGATTTCCAGCACCAGAAACAAAACAGAACAAAAATAAACAACAAACAAAACCAACAACAAAAAGACACTTTACTGTCTTTCATGGAGCTTCACCGTGCTGCTGAAGGCCCCTTCCTTCTCCCATTGTTCAGTCTCTCCCCACATTTGGGCTGCAAACCTCATTAGTCAAGGATGACCTTCCTTGCTTGGTCACTCCTAAGAGAATTATTTTCAGATTTTGAAAGAAATCTGCTTCCTTCTGCTTCTGCTTCCTTCCAGAGTGGGTCTCAGTGGATTGTTTGAAACCTTGGCATTAAAAGCAAACTTTTTCAATAAGCCCCATCTCCCTCAAATCAGTAATGATCTATTACACCAGGGAAAGATAAATAAAACCAGCCCTTCCGTGGTACCCAAGCTCCAACTGCTAGGCACCTGCAGACCTGTATCAGTTGCCTTCCGCATCTCTGTGCACACAATATCCAAGAGAACATGAACAGGGGATTCACTTAGCCTCTGTTTCATAGGTGTGTTAGCTCATCAAGGTGGGGAGGGTATGGTGGTGTGGGAGCAGGACAGGAAGCAAGGGAAAGGGAACACTACTAAAAGGACCACTCCAACTACGCCATTATATCATGACTCATCAAGGGATCAGTCCATTCATTAGGTCACACAGTCCTGTGATATCATCATCTCTGGAAACTGTCGCAGAAACACCCAGAGCAGAGTTTGACTAATTCCCTTGATATCTCACAATAAGCTCCAACCCCAAGAAGGCACAAGACGGTCACTTGTTAGACCCTAGCTATCTCACTCCAAGAAGGCACAGGACAGTCACTTGTTAGACCCTAGATATCTCACCCCAAAAAGGCACAGGACGGTCACTTGTTAACCCTTAGCTATCTCACCCCCAAAAAGGCACAGGATGGTCACTTGTTAACCCTTAGCTATCTCAGGTGCGTATATTAGAAACCGTGAATTATCTCAGTGTCCACCCAGGAGCCCACGAAGTGAAAGTAGCTCAGCTAGATAATTCTTCTTGCCAAAAGAGTATGCCAAGATTCAAACAGAGCTAGCAAGCACACCAGGGCCAACACCTTCTGTCTTTTCTTTCTGCTGAGGGTGTGGACTGCATTGCATCCCATGGGTGGGTACATGACTTCTCAAACTATTGTGATTGGCTAATTGTGAAAAGTGGGAAGTTCAGAGAATACAAATTCTTGCCAAGCTAACTACTTCAGGCTCAGGTGAAATGTTACTAAGAGGGTAAGAATACTCAGCAACCGCATATATGGTTAGGAATGAAAATCTTCCCTGATGGAAGAATGTACCATAAAAGCAGTGGCTTATTAAGAAATCTGTTCCCCAGTACATGTATACATCTAAGACCCTCCCAAGGAAATACCAACATTGACTTTTTGTGTGTTTTGTTTTTCAAGACAGGGTTTCTCTGTGTAGCTTTGGAGCCTGTCCTGGAACTCACTCTGTAGACCAGACTGGCCTCAAACTCACAGAGATCCGCCTGTCTCTGCCTCCCAAGTACTGGGATTTAAAGGTGTGCGCTACCACCACTCTGCCCTAACATTGACTTTTGAACTCATCACACTGATTACAGAGTATGAATAGTCTAGAAATGTTTCAAAAGAAACATAAGTGCTGTTGAGGCTCCTCAGCACAAAAATACACTGACAAACCAGCCATCTGCGCTTAGCCCCCAGAATCCACCCACAGTGGAAGGAGAGAACTGTCTCCCAAAAGTTGTCCTCTGACCTCCAAACATGCACAATGGAATGCATGTGTCTGCCTTTATGAGCACACACACAGAGAGAGAGAGAGAAAGAGAGAGAGAGAGAGAGAGAGAGAGAGAGAGAGGACAAATTGAAAAGAAATACTTTTGGGGGTACTCACTTTCTGAGATACTAAGTATATGTTTGTATATGGAACATCGGACTATAATTTGCCATTAAAACTCATAAGAATTCTTTTACAATCCCATTTAGGGCCATGTATGGTGGCATATATCTGTAATCCCAGTATTTGGGAATTAGAGGCAAGAGAATCAGAAGTTCAATACCACTTTTATTTTGGTTTTGGTTTACGTGTTTGTTTTGTTTTTGAAATAGAGACTCACTATACAGACTCAGGTAGCCTGGAGTTTACAGAGATCCATCTGCCTTTGCCTCCCAGGTACTGGGATTAAAGTACATGGGGTACCACTATGCCCAAACTGTATACTTTCTTTGTTTGCTTTGACTTGGTTTTTTGAGACTGTTTCTCACTGGTCTGGAACTTGCTAAGTAAGACTGGCTGGCTGGCCAGAGAGCTGGGGATCCTCTTGTCTGCCTCTCCAGCACTGAGATCCCAGGCTCTCATAATACCTGATGTTTGGGGAGGGGGAGCACATGCCAGGGCACAAATGTGGAGGTCAGAGGGCAATCTGCAGGAATTGCCTCTCTCCTTTTACCATGTGGGTACCGGGATCAAACTCGCATTATCAGGCTTGGTGGCAGGTGCCGTTACCAGCTGAGCTCTATCACTGACCCTTTAGAAGAGTTTTAGAGGAAGGGTTTTGATGTGACAATGAGAGAACACGGATCTTCCTCCGACTTCCTTTCCAAGTCTTGGAAAAAGTGTATTTTACAGATGGAAGAACCACTTCCTATTTGTGTGTTAGAGGTTATTTAACCTCTATAAAGTTACACCACCTGGTTAGTAGACGAGAATTATAAACAACCCTTGCTCTATTTAGTTCGTGGGGTTGCAATGATTACTTCCTAAGAGGTGTGTCTGACAGCTTTATACACTGTTCAGTCCTATACAAAACTGTGCTACTATTTAGTATTGCAGTGTAGATTGGATTCTGAAAGTCAGACTAATTCTCTGTACCTTTCTCCCTCTTTCCCTCTCTCTGTGTCTCTCAGCCTTCCTCTCTCACAGAAGAGGGGGTTATAAGACAGGATCCTGTGTAGCCCAGGCTAACCTTGAATTTGCTACACAGCCAAGGACGACCCTGAACCTCTGATCTACCTGCCTCTACTTCCCAAGCGCTAGAATCACAGGTGCTCACTGCACCTCCCCGCCCCATACACATCACCCTCCCCTGCCACTTTCTCTGTGAGAATTGGTTTCCTTTCTCAGAGGAAACTTTCTGGGGAAATGACCTTGAGTTGCATCATGGGAAGAAGACACCCGATGTGTTTGTCAGGAGGTAAGACATTGTCCCAGGCATAAATGACAGTTTGGACAAAGGCCTGAAGAGAGGAAATGGTGAGCCCATCTCAAGACAGTGGAGAACTGCTGACTTCACAGGCTGTCAGATCTCAGAGCTGACAAGTCCCATGAGAAGAGGCTTCCAAAGCATCAGTGTTTCACCTGCCCCATGGACCATCGCGACATCACCTGTCAAATCTCACCCGACACCCCAAACGGCTGTAGGAAGAAACTAAACCATTGTCTTTAGAACAGTTTTTAAAACTCTCGTGTTTATCTTTATAAATCCATAAAACATGCATCTTTATCACATTCAAAGCAATGATCCCTTCCTCAAATGAAAGAACAGATTCTTAGGTAAATGGAATTCCACAGAATATTCCACATTTTTTCTGTGGTTCCCATAACCACAGAAATATACAGAAATATACAAAAATCCAAAGCATGCAAGTTTAGCACCTCGGCAGAATATTACTTCTGCCATCTTGATGACAAAGGTCACCACACAGAAGACTCTGCACTCTACAGAGGCCCTCTTATGACTTCAAGAGCATGGCTCTGGGGGACAGGGACCACAAGAGGACATTCCCTGCACAGAAATGCCATTCCAGTGCCCATCATTCCTAGTCTCCCCTGCAGTTTTCTCATGTGCTTGCCCACCGAGTGCCTTCAGCCTGACCCCGACTTGCCTCTCACAGGACGAACTGGCTTAGGGGGATTCATAACTACTTGAGCTTTTCCATAACAAATTCTTTTGCCACTTTTGTGCTTCTGATCCATGATTGGGCGGGGAAGTGGAGTCGTTAGGGGGTGGGGCAGTGCACTGGAGGGTGGGTTCAAAACAAATAGATTGCTAGAAGGCAGGGTTCAAGAGCAAAGAGCAGACCTGGAAACTTGTGACCTAAAGACCACCCAGGCTCAGAGGTTCCAAGGCTGGGGACAGCTCTCCCCTACTGTACTGAGCCTCTTGAGACCCATGAGAGACTGTTGAAGGTAGGGTGTGCTCTACTGAGCCAGCATGAAGTCCTCCCTTTCTCTACAGATCTAGGAACTGGCTCTCTGTACACTGCCCTAGGTTAGAGTTTGTATGTATGCTTCATAAACTTAGTGACCAAAGAAGGGATGGTGGTGTGTTCCAGTAATTCCAGTTTCTCATGAAGCAGATGCACGGAGATCGTATGTTCTGGACCAGACTGATTTACATAGCAATACCTGTCTCAGAACAGGTTTCCTTTGGCTCACCATTGCAGGGCACAGCCCTTCTGTCTATCGTGGCAGGGAACGTCAGGGTGGCAAGAACACACATGATCACATCACATCCACTGTCAGGAAGCAGAGAGAAATAATAGATGATGCTGTTGAGTAGACCTTCTCCTTTTTATTCAGTCAAAGGCACCATCTGGTGGGATGGTGCCAACCCACACTCAGGCTGGGTTGTCCCACCTCAACTATTCCATCTGAAATCCCTGACCAGAGGTTTGTCTCCACCACCTTGACAGTCACACCAGTTTATTGAGTCCAGCTTGCTCCTGAGTTTCCTGTTTCTTGTGTGAGCTGTGGATCCACCTTGCTTCCTGTTCCTAAAGTAAATAGCTAACTATCTAAATTCAAGCTAGTATACCAGTGTGCACTATAGTCCCCCACCTAGTACATTTCTAACACAAAGACACATAACTTTTCTGGTTTCTGTATTTCGTCTGACTATGGAAGTCATGGAGTGACCATGGAGTCACCATGAAAGCCATGTGAGTGATGCTAATTCTAGAACTGGCCTTGAAAGATGGCACCATCTTTTGATGTTGCTTTGGTTTTTTGTTTGTTTGTTTGTTTTTAAGACAGTAGCCCTGTGTAGCCCTGGCTGTCCTGGAACTCACTCTGTAAATAAGGCTGGCCTCGAACTCACAGAGATCCACCTACTTCTGCCTCCTGAGTGCTGGGATTAAAGACGTGCCCTACCAATGCCCAGCTTGACTTACAACATTAATGCTAGCATAAGAAATTGCCTGCTGGCAACTTTGCTTGAAGTCAAAGCTAAGATGGACTTTCGCTCTGTCCTGTGCCCCAAGTGGCTCTGCAATCAACCAACAAATCTCTTGAGTGAGCAATCATTAATAAATCTCTTTACATACCCTCAAAAGCATATCCAAGCATCTCTTCCTCGCGGGCACACTCTCTGGGCTGTGCTTTCTTAACTCTCACCCAGAACACTGAGAGTTTAAAGCTCTTTACACCTGTTTCTCCCACCATTCTCTTTCCCGCTTCCACCCTGCACTCTGGCATTTTGAGAAAATCCCTGTCTTTCTACACACTGAGGTGTAGCAAGCTTTCTTGTCAGACTATCTTTGGATCACCAGCCCCCAAATAATGACACAGAAACTCCTTATTAATCATAAAACTTTGGATTTTGGCTTAGGCTTGTTCCACTAGCTCTTATAACTTAAGTTTACCCCTTTCTATCAGTCTGCGTTCTGTTACATGCCTTTTACCTTTCTTTAATTCTGTATATCTGACTTCCTCCATGTCTCATTGGCGTCTCTCTTCTCCCCAGAGTTCTCTCCCCAGAAGTCCTGCCTATTTTCTGTTGCCTAGCTATTGGTTATTCAACTCTTTATTTAAAAAAATCAGAAGGCTCCTTAGGTAGAGATACATCTTTACAATGCACAAAAAGATTATCCCACAACACTGAGGTCCTCCCCAGCCATCATAGCTCCCTTTACCCACTGAGCAGAGCTCACATATATTCCTCACACTCACTCTATTGGGTTCCAATCCACCTGTTGTTTATGATCTCCCAAACAATACCACTCAATCTTTAAAAATCCCTTCCATTCCTATATCTCTTAGCCTCTGTCCTTGCCATTTCTTGTCTCTGGATATCTACCACTTCTCATTCTTGTGCTAAAATTGGCCCCATCCTTTAAGGCCCCTTCTTGAGTGACCTTCTCCATGAAGATTTCAATGAAGACTCTAGCCAGATGTGACACCACACTCCTGACCCAAGTACGTTCCTTCCTTCCTTCCTTCCTTTCCTTCCTTCCTTCCTTCCTTCCTTTCTTTTCTGCTAGGTTTATTGTTGTTGTTGTTGAGTGGTGTGTCTGTGTGTGTGCATGTGTGTTCTTCATGCTGGCATGGCAAGCATTTCATCCTGTGAATCACATTTCCAGCCTGAGTGTACTTTTCTTAGGACATTTCTTATGTGCCCTTCCTGCTAAGGCTGCTTATATGTGTCAGATCCTTTATTCGACCATGAGTGATTTGGGCTGTCTTTCATACTCTACCTTAGATCTTCTAGCCTAACACTTTGGACAGAGAAGATGCTTTCAAGTTCAAGTGTTTGTGAACTAAATAAATGAAGAAATAGATTATATGGGGAAGAGGAAGGTGTATATGCAGCTATTCATCTGTTCCAATTATACTCATTATTAAATACAGAAATATATCCACATTCACTTGAAGTAAATTTAAGTAACCACTATCCTGGGCTCTGAGGTCCCCCCAAGCTCTGGAAGCCCCCAGCCCTCATGTCTGATCCTACCACTGCAGAAGTGATGCTGACACAGACAAGGTCTCCAAACTTTATTGACACCTCCACAGTAACTTTAAATATCATACATGGGAGAGAGCAGTCTCCAGCAAGGGCTAGAGCTCTGTGACCTCCTGTAGCTGGTGTGGCCATAGTATAGACTGCAGATCCATGGACAGCACTGTGGGCCACAATGATAGATTGCCTCAGGGAGCAGAGCGATGAGCAGCAGGCACTGAAGTCCCAACTCCTTCGTAGGTTTATCAGAAAATCTACCTACCTTCAGCACTACCATGGCTTCGGAGGCTAGAAAAAAAAATAAAGGTTACTGTCTAGACTGTCTTCAAGCTTACATGCAGCTAGGAACATCCAGATGAAGCTCCCCTTTGTGACATATTCTCCCAGGGAAGTCTGGAGGATAATGATGTCTCTGGCATTTTAAGGTTTATGAGCAGTGCAAGTTGAAGGAAATGTTGGTTTGGCATTGATCTATGCTCTAGTGACAGCTGTCCAGAGAAATTAGATGAAATGGCAGGGCAGATAAAAGCTGAAAGACAGGAAGAAAAACAGAAAGAAAACAAGAAGCAGAAGGAGCAGAAAAGAAATTATTCCATGGCAGTCTTGCTACAGTTGAGAATTTCCTAAATAGAAGGCCCTGTCTGATGCAGAATTTGTGGGGTTAAGAAGAGTGTGGGAGTAACCAACCAGTATCTGATTGGATTCAAGGCCCACTCTATGAGATGGAACCCATACCAAACACTCCTTGGGTAGCCGAGAACCTGAGACTAGATAGGCCAGGGATCTCCCGGAAAAGCAAATGCTACCGGTTTGTCAAAGGAAGGTAGCAATAAATGACTCCTAACGACATTCGGCTCTACTCATAGATCAGTGCCTTGCTCAGCCATCATTAGAGGGTTCCATCCTGTAGCAGACGGGAACAAATGCAGAGACGGTCTGCAGAGAGTGAGAGACCTTGGAATACTCAACCCTAAACACGGTCAAATCCCTCCCCTCAGGGCTCAGGAGACTGCAAGAAAGGAGGTGGCAAGAGGAGATGAGAAGATGGAGGACTCAAGGAATCAAGGTCTTCTAGACACAACAGGGCCAGCACATGTGTGAACACAGAGACCGAGGCACACGCACAGTGTCTACACGTGTCTGCGCCAGATGGGTCCTAGAGCCGCGAGGAGAAATGGCCACGCCCCCATCCCTAACACAAAAGCTGTCTCCAGTGGATAACCACTCGCAAGTGAAAAAATTAGTTTTCTACACGGGAGTCTCACTGCAAAACAAACTACTCTTAAGGGTAAGCCCCATGCCCAGCAGTCGATGTTCAAAAGAAAACAAGCTCAAAGGCATCTTTGGAGGTGTGTTGCCTCACGATGTTGTGGCGGGGCTTTTTTCTTTTTTTAACCTCACAGGTCCCTTGTGCGTATATTATGGCTTCCAGTTTTGTGTTTTTATGGGATTCCTGTGGATGTGAACGTGTATGTCTCTGTGTCTACGTGTGTTTCTTAAGCTCTTTCTTTGGCTCTTTCTGTTTGTTGTTTTGTCCTATTATGACTGGTTTGTTTTATTTTATCTTACTATATTTTATTTCTTTTTGTTATTATCCCTTAGATGTCTATTTGTTTTCTAAGGAGAGACAGAAAAGGGATGGATCCAGATGGGAGGGGAGGTGGGGAAGAACTGTGAGAAGTTGGGGGAGGGGAAAGCCATACTAAGACTATATTGTATGAAAAAATCTATTTTTAATAAAATAAAAATTAACATGTTTAGAGAAACATGCCAGACAATAAAAGGTGATTTTTTTAAAAAAAAAGTACAATAAAAATTATCAAAAAAAAGAGAAAAAATAAAATAAGAAAAGAAATGGGTAGCCGGTTAATGGTGGTGCACACCTTTAATCCCAGCACAAAGGAGGCAGGGGCAGGTGGATCTGAGTTCGAGGCCAGCCTGGACTACAGCCAGGGAGGGCTACACAGAGAGACCCTGTCTCAGAAAAAAAGAAAGAAGAGAAGGAGGAGGAGAAAAGAGAAGAAGAGAGAAGCAAGAAGCAGGAGAACAAAGGAGGGGTAAAGTGGGAAGCAGTTGCTTCCGACAGATCATGACTTTGACACGTCCAGGACACTGGAAGCCTGCAGAGGTAGAAGAACTTTTGTTCCAGGAAATGGCTGGCTGGGAGCTGGAGGGTGGGAGCATGGTTTGTCCCACTGCCCACTGACCCTGGCGCTGGCTCATCTGCAGAGAGAGCCTTGACTGCCACATCTGGATGTGTGAGAGGGCTTTGACTTTCCTTTCTCTCTTTTTTATGTCCTAGGAAAATTTTTTCAAGAGAATATTCTTTAGGTTATTTTAATCATTGACCTTAATAAGCTATCCATAAATTTCAAGTATAAGCCAGTTGTAGGTGATACATGCCTGTAAACCTAGTGCTTGGGAGGTGGAAGAATCAGGAGTTCAAGGCCAGCCTCAGCAACCTACAATGTTTGAGACCACTTCTGACTATGAGACCCTGTTACAAAACCAATACACCACATTAATAATAATGATAATAATATGAATATGAATACAACTCAAATATAAGAGGTCTGGGGAGACAACTCAGTGGGCGAGACCCAGGCACAGCTGCATGTATCTGGAACAGCTCGGGAGGGTGAAGAAAGGCAGATTCTAGAAGTGTGGTGACTAACAAGTCTAGACAAAACTGTGAGCTTCAGGTCCGTGAGAGACCCTATCTCAAGGGAACGAGCAGGAGAATGTTAGCGGAAGACACCAAACAAGACATCGTACCCACACCACACCACACTTCACACCACACATACCACACCACAACATTCACACACCACAACACATCATATATACACCACAGCACACATGCACACACCACACATGTACACCACACCACACACATACATACTCACACACAACATACCACAACATTGACACAACACACTGCACACGTACCACACCATATACACACCACATCGCACATGCACATACCGCACATATACACCACACCACACACATACATACTCACACACAACACACCACAAACTCTTCACATACACACCACACACACCCCACATACGTTAAATATGAAGTTTAAAGAAGAGCTAGAATTGTAGGCATCGCTCTGGCACACTTTCGCTTCAGTGACAGAGGACATGGTGGCACACGCTCTCAGGTGAAGTCTCCTGGAGTGAGGAGAGAGACAATTAGCAGAAACAATCACAGCCAGCATTTGGTGCTATGCTTTTATACTAATAGACTTTAATTTCATAAGAACTCTTGGAAACAAATGGTATGACCTCATTTTACAGTCCAGGGGCCAGACAGACAGCGAGGTGTCCAGGTTCCTACAACAAGAACACAGGCCATCTTAGTTCACACAGCTTCTCAATGACTTCATGCCACCTCGGTGTCAAATAGCAATGCCGCCCTTGGAGGTAAGAGAAGAAAGGAAGGAAAGAAGGCAGGAGTGGGAGGAGGTCCAATGGACAGGAAGAAAGAGGAAGGTAAGAGGAAGGTAAAGGGAAGAAAGAAGAAGGAACGGCAGAGGCTAAACAAGGGGCTAGAAGGAAGGAGAAGAGGAAGGGAAGGAGTAACAAGGAAAGAGGGATGGATAAGAAGAGAAGGAAAGAACTGAGGAGAAAGGAGATAGAGCAAAGGGAGGGAGGACATAAAAGAGAGGGTATAAAAGGAAGAAAAACCTCATATGCGGTGAGCAGGAAAATTCTGAGGACTTCAGAAGTCACCCGAGGCCCCATTCTACACCACAGTTAATAGACTGAGACAGTCTCATTACACAGGAACCTAAGGCTAAAGAATGGTAACAGGCCAGCCTGAGCTAAGCAGCAAGACTTGCCACAAATAAACAATAAAACATGCCCTTTAAGCCGGGTGGTGCTGACGCACACCTTTAATCCCAGCACTTAGGAGGCAGAGGCAGGGAGCTCTCTGAGTTTGCGGTCAGCCTGGTCTACAGATCAAGTTCCAGGACAGCCAAGACTGTTACACAGAGAAGCTCTGTCTCAAAAAACAAAAACAAAAGAATAACAACAAATAATGCCCTTTACTGAAAATATTGCAGCTTTTATTATTTTAATCTTGAAATTTGATCCAAGAATAATTTCTTGGCAATCATTGCATGGAATCAGGACTTCTGCAAAAAGGGAAAACTTACCTATAAACTGTTCTCTGATATACTTGTTAATTAACGGAGCACACTCACTTCAATTTCACAGGAATGTCTTCATTGTGAAACTGATTAGGTCTTCTGCAAATCTTGCTCTCTCACCCAAGGGGATAAACTGTATTGGTTGCCAGGGTTTCACTAGGTCAGCAGAGCCCAGCTGATGACTGCACGAGGATACTTAAGGTTACCATGGAAATGCTGTCAGCCACCCACTCCCCAAGCCATCTTCGCACATCTGCACAGTGAAAGCAAGCATTTGTGTCCACCGGAGGGGCTAATGGCATCTCTCAGAGGCCCCTTTGGAGACTCCCTACCGACCAGTGATCTGACAAAGCCACTGAGAAACAGAGCAGCAGATGGGAGGATGGGTGACACCAGGCACAGGAAACCAGCAGCCAGAAAAACTCCAGAGGCATAGCGTGATTCCCAGAGTACAACACAGCCAACCTGAGCAGACCCAAGGCCAGGCTGCAGTCAAAGGCTACACTGAACAGCCCTCCTTTGCTTTTGGGGTTGCTATGACAGCCAGGAATTTGCAAACCAAAGCAGACCTGGAAAAGAATTCTGTCCTTGGCCCCAAAAGTTTGTATTTCCAAACTGTTTGCTGAGGGTTCCTGCTGTCCCTTTTGATACCTACCAGATGGAGGGCTGGCTAAATCTGGGACCTGGAAACCTCCCAGCAGAAAGGTTATTTCAATCTGGAATAACTGAGACTTGGTAAGATGGGACTTAGGTGTGATAGGAGGGACTGCTTGGCAAGAGTCTGTCGAAAACTATTACAGTAAGTCCCAGAGAGAACCTTGTCACCTTCTCGAAGAATCTTCTGTACCCGTCCAGTGGACTCTGGCTTGCTAAGCACATCCATATGTATTGTCTAATTGGATTTTGCATCTGCTGGGTGAAGCTATCTAAGTAGATATTATAATTCTCAGCCAATTGACAAGGAAAATTAAATCCAGTAGGAACAAGATTGAACCACTACTAAGCGGTAGAACAAAGGCTTGAATCTGGCTTTTCTGACTGGATGTCTTGCTCTTTCAGTTCTACCATAACACGGGCTAGGGATGAGCTCAATTCGTAGAGTGCCTGCTACCATCCATGAAGTCCCGGGTTCCACCTCCGCATCATGCACACTGGGCATGACGGTACAGGGCTGTAATCTCAAGGCTGGGGGGCGGGGTAGGAGGCAGGAGCATGTAGGGTTAGAAGATCAATGCCATCCTTGGCTACAAAGAAAGTTTGAGGCCAGGCTGACCTTAATGATGTCGTATCTGATCTGGATGGTTTAGAACTAGGGTTCTGTTTTTTTTTTTAACGAACACAATGCAGAGATTTGGGGGTGGGGGTTGTTATTGTCATCGTAGTTCTAAAATCAAATCTGGTGCAACTCAAACTGGCTTCAAAGTCACCATATAGTTAAGGATGACCTTTTGAGTACCAGGTACTCCCGCCTCCACCTCTCACATGCTACGGTCATGGCTGTGGCCTACCATGCCAAGCTGAGATTCTGTCTTCTTATTGTGGTACAACACACGAAAACTTCCAGTGGAGACTTCTCTTTTTTGTGGCACAGAAGGTAGAACGCAGGGTGTCACACAGACACGTCACCACTGTTACACCCCAAGCTAAATAAGCTTGTAATTCAATGACAGTAAGCACATTCATATTGGCATGCAATGGTCACGATCACCCTTTGCCAGAAATACCCTTTTTTCAAACTGGAGTTCTGTACCTCCTAAACACTACATTTGTTACTGTGAACAAAATCCTGACAAGAAGTAAATTAAGGGAGAAAGGGTTTATTTTGGTCCGTGGCTTAAGACGGGAAACAGTCCGTCATGTCGAGAAAAGCACGGAGACAGAGTTGGAAGGCAACCAGTCTCGCCATCACAGTCAGGAAGCAAAGAGATGGCAACTGGTACTCGGCTCCGTTGCTCCATCGGATGGTGCTGCCCACACTCAAGGGGGTCTTTTCTTCTCGGTTGAACCTTTCGGCAAATGTCCTCACAGACACAGCCATAGGTATGCTCTCATGGTGGCTTTAAATCCCACAAAATTGACAATCAAGGGTACCCATCGAAGACAAGAACCCCCGAAGTCCCTGTAGCTCGGCCTCCCAAAGTCACCATTCTGCTTTCCGCCTCTATGAATAATACAACTATGCCACATACTTTTAAAAAATGGAATCGTACAGCACTTGTGCTTTTGGGAATGGCTTATATCCTCTGGCATGTTGTCGCCTGCCTCAGACCTGTCTTCCTTTGTGATGCAGTATAACGTTCCACTGTATACAGCTGAGGTGTTACGAAGATGCTATGTGTGGGGCTCAGTGTTACTAGAGCGCTTCCCTTCACACAAGCAGCCCTGGATTCAACCCCAGCACTGCAGTGATAACTAGTAATAGGACATTTAAAATACACACAGTCCATTGTAGAGATAAACACGTTATCAATCCATTCATCAGCTGATGGACACTTGAATTACTTCTGCTTTGGGGTTATTGTAAGTTGTGCTGTTTTGATCATAGATATGGAAATATGTCTTTGAAATCCTGCTTTCAAGTATTGAAGGAACAAATTCAGAAACCCATTTTCAATTTTTAAAGGAAATCCAGTATTTTCTTCCGTAATGACCATACCCTTTTGCTTTCTCACCAATACAACACAAGGGTCTCAATTATGCCAATGCCTGTTACTGCCTCTCTCGCGCGCTCCCTCCCTCCCTCTCTCTCTCTTTCTTTCTCTCTCTCTCTCTGCGCATGTGTGTGGTCTTTATAGGAATACAGATAAATGAATTTTGAATACATAGTTATTTAGCTTGGCTTATTCATAGGGTCTAGAAAAATAGACTTTTTGTTTTGTTTCATTTTGTCATGTTGAGACAGGGGGTCTCTGTGTAGTCCTGTCTGTCCTGGAACTCACTTTGTAGACCAGACTGGCCTTAAGCTCTCAGAGACCCACCTGTCTTGGCCTCCCAAGTGCTGGGAATAAAGGTGTGCACTACCACCACCCAGCTTAGAAAATGGTGTTAATGAAACCTCTTGACCAGCAGGGCTAAGTTCATCCACAAATGTCCCAAGAGGCCACTGGTTACCAGGGGAGGCAGCACAGTAGCTGCTGAGGGACAATGAACCTAAAGCTCAGAAATCCCCCGTGGAAAATTCATGCCGTTCTCTATACTCATGAATTCGCTGCACAGATAAGATGACATCTCTGCATGCCTTCTGGGAACCACACGTGTGCACAGGTAAGCCATGAGTCTGTGTGGGAAAGATGAACTTAGAGAGTCGTGGCCGGGATGAACTGACCGAGGGAGGGGGAGGGTGCTCTTCCCAAACAATGGTAGAGCTGTAGAATGAACAAAGTCTGTGAGGCGTCCTTCTTCCTTAGCTTCAGAGGGACAATCTAGACTAGATCTTTAAAATACATCAGAAGAAAGGGCTTTATGAGCCTAAGATGGAACTACATCTGATTGTCTCCAGAGCTGTAATTGCACTACCTGATCGGAACATTTAAACACCCATAATGGAGGCTGGAGAGATGGTTTAGAAGAGCACTGGCTGCTCTTCCAGAGGCCCTGAGTTCAGTTCCCAGCAACCACATGCTGGCTCACAGTCATTTATTAAGAGATCTGGTGCCCTCTTCTGGCCAGACAAACATGCAGCCAGGACACTGTATACATAATAAATAAAGAACTCTTTTTTTTTTTTTGGCGGGGGCGGGGGGTGTTTCAAGAGAATATTTTTCTGTAGCTTCAGTGCCTATCCTGGAACTAGCTCTTGTAGACCAGGCTGGCCT
>JAQHUG010000003.1:570566-582115 GCA_028555095.1 Dicrostonyx torquatus
GGGAGACTCTGGCTATTAAGATGAGACTGGACTCTTTCCGTCTCCCTCAGCCATAGGGGAGGAGGTGCCGACATGTCTTCGCATCTGCAATGGATGGTCGTTCGGAACTGCTCCAGTTTCCTGACCAAGAGGAATACGCAGACGTACAGCACCAAACCCAATAATCTGAAGGCCCGCAACTCCTTCCACTACAACGGGCTGATTCACCACAAGACAGTGGGAGTGGAGCCCGCAGCCTACGACAAAGGGGTCGTAGTGGTCATGAAACGCAGATCCTGCAAACTAGCTACTTCTTACGTAAGGACCACCATCAACAAGAATGCACGGGCCACCCTGAGCAGCATCAGGCACATGATCGGAAAGAACAAGTACCGCTGGCGGCCATCAACAGGGCCATTGCCATTCTACAAAGCCAGAAGCCTGTGGTGGTGAAGAGGAAATGGACCCGACCCACCAAGAGCTCCTGAGCCCTACACCCTAGAAGCCATAAAGAATCTACTGACTTTTTCAAACATCTAAAAAAAAAAAAGATGAGACTGGAAACTCCCACAACATTGCCTAGTTCAAGTCCTGCCACAGCCAGTAAACAGTGTGTATCCATTTCTCTTTGTCCTTCCCCTGGATAGGAAGAGAAAACCCAGGCTCAGTTTCCTCTGTTTATCTGCTGTGTCTAGCACAGGTCCACACCAAATGCTTGGGAGCTGAGTGATTCTCTGCTGCAGCTGAGTAACACAGGAAAGAACGGTGGCCTCCAGCTAGGTTCTGCCAAACCCACAGTGTGGACGCCTCATTGTGTTTAGTTCACTTTCATGAAGAACTGAGGTTTACAAGGCAATAACTTCCTCGCTTTCTTCAGATAGGTAAGTGAGCCACAGCGGTTCATAATCTGTTCAAGCTGGCTCGGTAAGGGTGATGTCTGGAAGGGCCCATTTTGGTTGGCTGACATCCACCCTCCGCCATTGGCTGTCTGTTGAACACTGTTGGTTTTGGCCACAGCTGTCTTTTACCTTCCCCCACCTCCTAGGAACTACGGTATGGCTGGGGAAGATGCAAGGGCCTTTTTCTGAGTCATGAGTCTCTCTGCTCGCTGGGTTGGGAAATGTTCCTCCCCATCTCCTGTCTCCTGAGCTTGGCCACTGCACACATCAGTCTTGTCAGTGAGCAGCTGCAAGCAGCTGCTGACAGCCCAGAGCACCTCAGCCGCAGACCGTAAGCTCCTCACAGGCTGGACCCCCAAGACTTGCCGGGGTTCTGCCTGTGCTGTATCCTCCTCGGTCTCATTGGAGGGCTTCATTTAAGCCTCATCCAATACCTAGAGAGAGAAAAAAATCCCAGCTTTTCCATCAGCCCTATCACACCTTTCTCTGCCAGCGGCCACCATCTAGTTCTCTATTCTCATTTCTGGCCCACTGGGAGGAGAAGCAGCCATTCTGTGAGCTATCTGTCCACACTCTAAGAAGAGAAGAGGACTCACAACTAGACAGCTTGGTTGCAGACTTGCCTGTGCCTCCAACTGGAGCCGAATCCTGAGCTAGAACTTCCCTTGGGTGACTCTCTACCAGATGAGCAAGTTGGATGGAAAGGCACTCACAGGGCCATCCAGCTGAACAGCTGCATAGCCAGAGAGAGCGAATGTGGGCTCAGGCCGGAGCTCATTTTTCAGGCCCTCATGCTGGCAGGAACCTAGCTGGGAAGATAAAGCCCTTTCTGTCTTCCGGTTTGGTAATTTCTGTTCTCTGCCAGGTGCCTACACAGCAGCAGAGGGAAATGATGTTGGATTCTTAGGGGAGAAAACTGAAACAGGTCACGGTTCGGTTACAGAATGAAGGTGAGCATGGATCTGCTCACCCTCCAGGTGGCCTTTGCGTTGGAAGAGCTGCCACTCAGAAACCACAGCAGGTCAATTAGGGGGACGGTGGCAAGAGCATGCAATTAGGAGTCAGAGGAGGGTTCTTTGCAGTTGTCCCCTCTGAGCTACTGTCCTTCACTGGGAAATAAGGACCTTAGGTCAGATCTCTTTGATGCTCCTGTCACCTTCGGAATCTGAGCCCTAGTGCTTGACCTTGGCTCTCCCATGTATGTCTTGGGGGCAATTCTGAGCATGATCAGCTAGAATGAACCCTATGAGCCCTCCCTTTCATTTACTGTCGACTCCAAGATGGAGAACAATGAGAAGAAAGGAAGCGCTACAGGGATACTCTTTTAAAATGCTTTTTATTTTATTTTATTTTTTATTTCATATGCAATGGTGTTTTGCCTGTATGCATGTCTATGTGAAGGTGCTGGGTCCTCTGGAACTGGAGTTACAGACAGTTGTGAGCTGCCATGTGGGTGCTGGGAATTGAACCTGGGTTCTCTGGAAGAGCAGTCCGTGAGTGCTCTTAACTGGTGAGTCGGGCTCTCCAGGCCTTAAAACACTTTTTAAAAATATGTATTTTTAAGAGCACATTTCTCTTTGTAGCCGAGGCTAGCTTTGAATCCATGAGCCTTCTGGAATTACAGCATGTACCACCATGCCCTGTTCAGGAATATTCTTTTCTATCTCTTTTGCTGTGTATTTCTTAGGTGATCACTAGACTGTACTTGTTTGCAAAAGAAGGAGAAGGTGCCATCCTCTTTTCTGAGACCTGAAAGGACCCTCAGCTAGTAGGAGCTGCAGAGGGACACAGACTGTGGGCACTTCCTAAGAGGAAGAGAGAAGGGAGCACCAAGACGCTCTGTACTGGGACCCTTCCTTCTAGACTCTAGCAATCTTCTCAACAGCCAAATGAGAAAGGTGACTTTGAAATCACACAGGCAGAAAGGGGTTAAGAATTGTGCTCAGGTTAGGGACAATGGATTAGAGCAGTGGTTCTCAACCTTTCTAATGTGACAACCCTTTAGTATAGTTCCTCATGATGTGGTTGACCCCCAACCATGAAATTATTTTCATTGCTACTTCATAACTGTAATTTTGCTACTGTTATGAATTGTAATGTAAATATCTGATATGCAGTATAGCTGATATGCCACCCCCGTGAAAAGGTCATTTGACCCCAAGGGGCCGCAACCCACAGGTTGAGAACCACTAGGTTAGACGCCTTTCTCACCACTGTGATGCAATACCTGCCAAAAGCAGCAAAGGTTCGCTCTGGCGCAGAGATTGACAGAAGACTCCATCATGGCAGGGAGAGCATGCTACATTGGAAGGAGCATGAGTCGGCTAATCGGAAGCAGAAAGAGAACACTGTTACTCAACTGACTTTCTTCTCCTTATTCAACCTGGGGCCTTATTTTATTGGATGATGACATCCATGTTCAAGGTGAGTCTTCAGGTTAACCTTTTGGGAAAGACCCTCATAAACAAACCCAGAGGTGTGTTTCCATAGTGATTCCAACCCATTTGTTAATGAAGACTAACAGATGCACTTTGGACTACCGGCTGCACTTTCAGTTCCATGAGCGCTAAAAGGGGAAAAATGAAAACACTGGCAAGCCCAGAGCACACTGCTCCCAGGGAAAGAGGAGGAACAGATTGCAAGGGCTCCGGCTGTGAATCAGCTCCTCAAGTCACCCATGCCTCCCTCAAAGACCCAAGAGTAGAGGGATGGATCTTTTTTTTTTAATATTTATTTATTTATTATGTATACAATATTCTGTCTGTGTGTATGTCTGCAGGCCAGAAGGGGCACCAGACCCCATTACAGATGGTTGTGAGCCACCATGTGGTTGCTGGGAATTGAACTCAGGACCTTTGGAAGAGCAGGCAATGCTCTTAACCTCTGACCCATCTCTCCAGCCCTAAAGGGATGGATCTTGAATCCTGGGTGCTGCTGCAGGACAGCAGTGTTAAGATCTTTTCTTTGTGGACAAACAGCCTCCAAGAAACAGCGACCATGAAGTCCCTGCCTCTTCCGCTGACCCCACAGGGAGGAGGTGATGACAGAACAGGATCCACAACACTCTTACCTCTTCCTCAGCCTGGCCCTTCAGGAAGAAAACAGCCCCTTTCTCTCCCAGGGTGAGGAGAACACTTCATTAGTTAGCCTCCCTTAGCGCGCAGGGCCCTCAGGCACAGCCTCCATTAAAGTCACCCTGGCCAAACCCTTGAAAGCCACCAGGGGCCTCTTACTGTCCAGCCATAAAAAGAAACACACTGAATAGCCAGGTTGAGAAGCGTCTTTGTAAGAGAGGAAAGAATATATAAAGATAACCTTGTTTGAGTAGAAAAAGGAAATGAGACAGAAATTGGCTCTGTTTACTGCACAGAATGGAATTCTACGCACTCCACTTCAGCTTCGGTCGGAGCAAATATTTACTGAGTCCCGTATGTGTTAGACACCGCAGCTGGCGCCTTCGCCATGGCGCTGCTAGGCCGAGGCCAGGAAGGTGCAATGACTCAAGAGGCCTATCACAGCAACCGAACCTGCTACCTCCAACCCAGACCCCTTCCCGGCCGCCCACAGCTCCATCCTCCTACACATCCTCAGGAATCTGAACCTCATCTGTGAGGATCCCACCCAGGTGGAGCCGCCACCGCAGAGACGCTGAAAGATGACACATTGTTGCTGCGCTTAGTCCAGCATGTGCCGTGCTCTGAGTGTCATCCTCAGTACCGGGTGGGAGGGATGTGGTCCATAGTTCGCAGCGGGATGGGAAGATATCAGAGTTCTTTGTCTTTCCGCTGTGGCCTCTGCCCCTCAGTTTGTAGACATTCCTTTCTTTTTACACTCAACCTAAACTGCTTGTGGGCTATGAATTTCACAAGCATCACTATGTCAGCAGTAACGGTGGAGCTTGGAAGCATTGTGCCTTCTCCAAGAGAAGTCACCAATAGTGTGTGCAACTCACTGCCCCTTTCCAGTTCTTGCAACTTGGTGGTATGAGCACACACCTCTCTGTGTTTGTGAAAGGGTACACTTTATCCTGCTGGGTGGGGTGTACAGTGCTGCTAGCAGGGGACCCACAAAAGAAAGCTGCTGGGGTCAGGCTGCTTCTTCCTGCATGACCTTCCAGATGTGCTTGTGTGCACCCAGCTCGGTTCACCTGATGGCTTCTGTGCATGAGAAGGAATTCACAGGCTTTTCTCCCAGACTTTTGTCCTTGACATCCATGCACAGACTCAGCTCAGGGTCCTGCTGTGAGCTGCACTCTCTCATTCCATGAATTGATCTTTTACATCGTCTCCCTTAATTTACACCACACTCTTCAGAACAAGGACAACTGTTCTTTGGTCACTGTTGATTTTTAGTGCTTGGCCCATACTAGGTACCCAGTGGATTTGCTGAGGGTTTGGGGTTTTTGTTTGTTTTGTTTTGTTGCTGTTTGGTTTCTTTGTTTTTGCTGTTGTTTTGTTTTTAGTAGGCATATGCTTTGCCATTTAGTTACACCCTCAACTCTGAATTATTAATTTAAAAGAACCAGGAATCTAGATGACAGATGGACTGATAATGATAATCTTCCTTCAACATTACCATCTCTCAAAGTAATTGAGTCATTTAGCTTTAGCCTGACAAGTTGACTTGCTCAACTCCCCTAGTTTGTCAGGTTCAATCCAAAGGCAGCGAGGTCTAAGGCGGTTTGGCTCTTCTGGCTTTACGACTTGGCTTAATTGTTTACTACCATGGTGTGCAGTACAGTTGGTTTCATTCCCTAACCCCGGCTTCCTCACTGTAATGTGATACTGTGGAGCACATAGATGGTTGCCATTTATCTTTGCGCATAGAAAGCCGAGTGTGGTGACCGATGCCTGCAGTCCCAGCACATGGGAGGCAAAAAAAAGGGAAGACATTCATGATTTTAAGGCTACCCTGCGTTATATAACATATGCCAAACCAGCCAGGGCTATGTAGCAAGACCCAGTCTCGAAAGGAAACAACTGTATTAGGTCTCCTACCCTCACTTTTGGTGCCTCTTCTGCCTTCCCCACCCGCTCTCACACACAGTAACTGTTAGACACTTTGCCCTGTCTAATCTCTCTTCCGTGTACCTTCTGTTTGTTTCCCTGTGTCCCTCTATCAAGCATTAAATGCAAACCATTCTGACTCGCTCCTAGGTCACCTCCAAAGCATCATGCATCTCCCAACCCCATGAAGTCCCCAGTACTTTTCTAGAGGAGATATAAGGTGCTACTCTCTGGCACCCCAGAGAGCAAGAATAAGAGTAAAAGATGTGTGTCTTTGTTTTGAGGTAGGGTCTCACCCTGTAGCCCAGCGTCAAACTCACAATGATTCCCCCATACAGAGATTGCACACACCTGCCCCACAAACAGCTACAAGCGATTCCTTCCTTCTTCATTTCCCTCATTCTTCTCTCCCTTTTTCTTTGTCTTCCTCCTCCTCCTTCCTTTCTCCTCCTCCTTCTTGGAAGACAAGAAGGTGTCCAACTTGTTATGCAGCTGAGGATGAGCTTGAACTTCTAATCCTCTTGTCTCTTGCTCCTGGAGCTGGGATTGCAGGTGTGCACCATCATGCCTGCTTAATGTGGAATGGTGGATTGGACCCTGGGTTTCTTTCTTTTTTTTTTAAAGATTTATTTATTTATTATGTATACAATGTTCTGCCTGAATGTGTCCCTGCAGACAGAAGTTGGCACCAGATCTTATGGTGGTTGTGAGCCACCCTATGGTTGCTGGGAATTGAACTCAGGACCTCTGGAAGAGCAGTCAATGCTTTTAACCACTGAGCCATCTCTCCAGCTCCAGATCCTGGGTTTCTTGCGTGAGATATATCTCCAGCTAATCAACCCTTGAAGCTGTATATTCATATTGCTTTACAAAATCTGGGGACAAGCTGGACTTTGAGAGTGCATACTTGTAAACGCACAGGAACTGGAGACATAAGGATCAGAAGTTTAAGGTCTTCCTAGCTGTATATCAAGGTTAAGACCAGTCTGAGCTACATGAACTCTGACTCAAACAAAACCAAGACCAAACAAAAAAACAAACAGAAAACCGAAACACTGAGACACTGCCTAACTAACATTTACGTGAAAGCCGGGAGTAGGAAGGTGAAGGTCAGTGAGGGAGATGCTAGGGTTCCCCACTCACAGCTCACCAACTCTGTGGTCATCAAGGTATTCCTGTTAACATGGCTTTGATGAGAAGACGCTGAACAAATTCCAGTCCCTTTGCCTGACATTCAGAAGCCATCACCCCCTTAACTTCAGTCCCACGTTCCAGGGTGTTTTGCTTCCACACTCAATTTTTATTTCACTTTTCAATCAGTATGTCCTAAACATGTAGACTCCATGCCTTTGACCCAGGGCCCTTGCCAGGTCCTCTCTCTATCTCAGTTCTGTTCATCCTTGAGACCGAGGTATTGTTCTTCAACCCCCTCCTCCAGTGTGCTTTCCTTCTTGGAATGCCCAACATTCGCTTTTACCGTCAGAGTTAACTTGGAAACTTTACAGCATTACTTTCTTGCGTTGTTGTTGAACCATTTCACACATTGAAGTCGTCTCTCGCACTGGACGTGAGGGTGACATATCTCCTTGGATTCTCCCAAAGGAACCAGGACAGGAAGCCAGTGGAAAACTCTTACAAACTATCCCCAGAAGTTCTACTCTGGATTGAGGTCAGTCATCTCCTTGAGCAGAAGAGCCCCACCCAAGGAAGATGCATCAGCTTCCTAGTGGTCACAAGATTTGGACCTGGGAAAAGTGGGTGTTTAAGATCATGCTCAGTAAGATCTAATTATCTCAGCTGACTAACAACCAAGGGCCGGAGGCATCTTGGTACCCTCTGCTTGGATGATGTGGATCTAAACACACATCTGCCAGGCCTGCGCGTGTCTGTCTTCGGGTGCACATCCCTCCAGCCAGAGAAAGGTAGCAGCGGAATAAAACTGGTGCTTTAGAAGCCTACAAAATGCACCTTTCCTAAAAAGCAATAAAGAGGAGGAACCGGGGAAAGGGCACCCAGGGACTTTTGCACTGTTTTTACTACTTCTGGGTGTGTCTGAAATGATGTCAAGCATTTTTTAAAACTGTGAACCAGAAATAGCAGGAAAGTATCTTTCCAATAGTCTCCTTCCTACCTCCCTCAGCCTTTATAAAGAATTCACTTTTCAACATATTCATATACAATTTATAGTTGTGGTCTATATCCTATTAGTTAAGTGGTAAAAAATTTGGAAAAATAATTGCCTGTTCTGCTGTTACATTCCTTTGATCCTAGTACTCTGGAGGCAAATACTGGGGACTGTCTGTCTATGAATTCGAGGCCAGCCTGGACTACATTGTGAGTTTCAGGCCAACCAAGGCTATCATCCAGTAAGTCCCTGTCTCAGACACACACACCTCCAAAAAAATTACTTCAGAATCAAAGAAACCTTTTAAATATTTTATAATGTGCATGGCTTCAGTTACCGCTGAAAACCGTATGAATGCCTAGGTTCTGGTCAGCCACCTGAGACTATGTTGGTGGCCAAGGGCCATGGGCCACTTGGACATATGCCTTATGCCACTGGGACCATACTGATTTAAATGGCTGTGCCACCACCCTGGACCATGGTATTGTCCAGGCCCCAAGCTGCAATCAAGGGCTGTGTCTGAGTCCATGACCCTACAACAGCCAGTGTCCGTGTTGATGTCTGTGTTTCTGTGGATGTTGAAGTCATGTGGATGTCCAGGTTCTGGGCTACCACCTGGGGCCATGTTAGTGTCCAAGGGCCACACTGCCATTGGGGCTATGCTGATCTGAGTGGACTGTGTTGCCATCTGGGGCCATGGTAGCATCCAGGCCCAAACTGCTGCTCAGGGACATGTCTGGGTTCATGGTCCTACAACAGCCAGGATCTCAATTGTTGTCCATGGCTCCTGTTACCACCATGGGCCATGTGAATACCTGGGATCTGGTCAACCACCTGAGACCATGTTGGTATCCTAGGGCCATGTTACCACCAAGGCCATACTAATCTGAGTGGTGTGCACTGGGGCCATAGTGACACCTGGGCCCATCTGCTACCAAAGGTCCGTGGTCCTCCTGCAGCTGAGGTCTGGGTTGATCTCCATGACCCATGTTACCATGACCCATAGGAACCATGTGTGTTGAAATCTGAAGGCTGTGTTGAGCCAGCACCATGTTTTGTTGGCCCTGGGAGAGCTGGCCGTGACCCTCACTGGCCACTGAAACAGAAGAGCTGACTCTCCCTTCACAGGAGAGCTGGCCCCACAAAGGAGAGTGGGACACAGGAGAGATAGCCCCACTCCTCATCACAGGCATGAGAGAGCTGGCCCTGATGGCTTGGGAGTAGAAAACCTGGCTCCTCCCCTTGACCAAGGTGGACAGTCCTAGCTGCCCCAGCCTGACCAAATCAGCTACTACCTAGACCCAAATCCAGGGCTTTGAGTTGGTTGACCCCAATATCTACCCCATCTATGATTTGCCAGAATGTGTGAAGGGATTGGTCCTGTGGAACTATAGTCACAGGATCTCTGTGGCTGGGGCAGCAGATATCTGCGAGGTGTTTTGGTAAAAGTCCTGTATTGACAGTATACCAGAAGCCAGAGGTCATGAACAAACCAACAGCTCACTGCAATGAACATTTGCCAGTAAAGCTGAACGGACCAAAGGGTCTGCTGTGTGACCCTCCTGCAGCTACCAAGAGAGGTGGAGCGGTGGGAAAGATGGGGGAGTTAAGTGTTTTTTTTGTTTAGTTTTGTTTGGTTTTAATTTTTAAAATTTTCTATTGTGGGGGACGCTATGGGGGGTGAGGGACTAGGAAATGTGTGGTAGTGGGGTGCATGATGTGAAATTTTGACAAAAACAATAAAAATTGTGTCAGAAAGGTAGCATATAGCCGGGCGGTGGTGGTGCACACCTTTAGATCCAGCACTCGGGAGGCAGAGGCAGGCAGATCTCTGTGAGTTTGAGGCTAACCTGGTCTACAGAGTAAGTTCCAGGATAACTAGGGCTATTAATCAGGGAAACCTTGTCTTAAAAAAATAGTATATTTAAGCTATCGATTATTGGAATGGAAGAATTTTAAGATTTTCCAAGTTACAGAAGAATTTTACCCTCTTAAGAGATTTTTTTTAACCCTCTAAAACAGAGTAAGAACGTCCATGCATGAAGCCTGGGTTGGATTGTCAGGACAGAATGTGGGGAAGGAAAGGAAGTGGGTGGGTGCCAAGGAAGTGTTGGGGCTAATATCCCCAAACGCCAAGAACAACCCAGACTTTTGACATTTCTAGGTTGTGTAAGAGTTGTGCAATCTCTCCTGGGTTCTACTTTCCTCATCTGTGAAATGGGATTGACTTTCAGTACAACTGCAAAGGGCTAAGCCAGTCCTGGGGCTAAGGGAGCCAGAAAGGAGGGATCAGCTCCCAAGTAACTGCTCAGCTGAATGCTGCTTTAGCTGTGGCCCCAGCTAAATCTAGGAGGTGGGACTAAAGGTGAGTGGCAGCACCCTCAGCCAGTTCTCCAGGGACATAAATGGGCTGGAACTAGATAGACCTGGTCTAGGGTTTTCCACAACACAAGGAAAAGTGTCAGGGAAGAGCTCTGGGACCTGAGCAGCAGCCCCCTCCTCCCTTCCCACCCCACCCCACCCCACCTTTCTTCTCTGGTTGCTCCCATAGGAGATTAAGCAGCAAGGGTGACTCCAGGCTCTCCTGCCCTCTGCCCACCTCCTAGGTAGTGCTCCTGGGACAGGAAAAGGGGATTTCTTCAAGTCAGTAGTCACATTAGGAAGAGAAACAGAGACACAGTGGTGCTCTGCCCGAATCCATCTTTTCTGTGTTCTGGAGCTGGTGTTTAAGTAGAGCCCAAGTTGTTCTCTAAGCAGTTTCCAGTCGAGGTGCGGGCCTGCCCATCACTGAGTTTCTGTCTCTGCAGTAAGGTGACACATTGCTAATTCCTTTCCAGGAGAAAAGTTTTCTCCCTGGCTGTTCTAGGCACTGGACTTTTTCTTCTCCCAACATGAGATGCCTGGGGGAATTCCAGCATATTGGGATTCATTGTTTTAAACGCTGACAGCCAGATTGCAGGACACAGGTCTGTCATTTCTTTATCCCTGCAAGGCGGGTTACACCTAGCTTAGGCTGGCTGGGAAACTCACTAAATAGCCCAGGGTAGATGTGACTTCTTGGCTATCCTCGCCTCAGCCTCCCAAGTGCCAGGATATAGGCCTGCATCTTAATGCATCACCATTTCCTTGACAGTCAGATTCCCACTTCTCTGGGAGAGTGGCTGGCTCAGCCCTGTGCAGATTTAACAGCCAGTGACTGTAAATAGCAAAGACAAGGAGCAAATGCAAAGGCAGCAAAGGGTCCACCCAGGAACCCGGAAAAACTGTTTTAATGGCCCACTACTGCACAAAACCACTATTTACATGGTGACCCCAGTAACTTCATACCTAGAAGGAATGGAGAGGAGAAATGAGAGGCTGGGGAAACCAGAAAGGAGAGGAAGGAGATGAGAAGAGGCAAGAATGTGAACAAAATCTGGTATGCTGGTGCGCTCAGAAGCAGATAGGTCTCTGTGAGATTTGTGAGTTCGAGGCCAGCCTGGTCTACACAGATAGCCGGCCAGGCTAACAAAAAGCTACGTAGTGAGACGCTGTTTCCCC
>JAQHUG010000003.1:588512-631700 GCA_028555095.1 Dicrostonyx torquatus
AGAGAGAGAGAGAGAGAGAGAGAGAGAGAGAGAGAGCTGGTGGCCAACTCACAGGAGTTGGTTCTCTCCTTCTGTTATATGGGTTCCAGGGACTGAGCTCAGGTCATCAGGTTTGGCTCTGAGGCAAGTTCCTTTACCCCAAGCTATCTTGCTGACTCCCTCCCTGCCCCCACTTTTTTTCTCTTTATCCATAGTTTACACATGATAAAGTGTAAAGTTCTGCCATTGAGGTATAGAGCTCAGTGGGTTCCTTGCATAGATTAGAATCTGTGTTTGTGTTTACAATTGTAATCCTATATTTTAAGCCTATTTGTGCCACATTAAGAGAGGATTCTGTAAGTCATAATACTAGTTAGGAATTCCAAATGCTTTTGGTGGTTGTTTCTTTGAAACAAGGTCTTACTCTGTAGCCTGGTCTGGCCTCAAACTTACAGCAATCTTGCTGGAACCTCTCAAATGCTGGGTTACAGGTGTGAGCCACCACTGGGCTCCATTTCCAACATCTGGACAAGGCTTGGGAACTAGTGACACATTGGAAAGAAGAGGGAAGTGGCAGCTGGTGGGTGGGTTCAGGAAAAGAGCTGAAATGAAACTACTCTGCAGGAATGAACTCAATCAAAGAGTGAATCGTCCAGCCACGAAAGCCGTAACTGAGCCCTGAGGTGGGAAATGGATAGAAAGGGACCGTGCACTGTGTCAGAGACAAGATGACTGACTTAAAGGTTAAAGAGACTTCCCTTCAAGAATCAGAGAGGAGGCGCTCTACTGGAGAAATAGCTAAAAGAGAGAGAGAAAGCTGTCGGTGGTGAGGGGAGGCCCAGAGGAGAGCTTTGGAGAAGTACCCCCATCAGCCGCTGGCAGGAATTTTATACCATATGGTTTAGTCTGGGATACTGTACAGGACAAGGAGCATAGAGGCGCTGGGTACAGCCAGGACCATAAATTAAGAGTTTTTAAACCCTCCAGCCGCACATGGTTTCTCTGTCCCAAAGAGAGAGCTGCAGGGGGATGTGGCCTGATTTCTTCAGGCTGTGGGATCTGGCCACTCGAAGTGACCAGTATCTTAAAGGGACAGGTACAAGGGCTCACACAAAGTCTGCTAGCATGCCTTATGTCATCTTCACGTTGTTCTTCGATAATAAATGTCTTATTACTGTATTTTGCAATAAATAAAGCAAAGCTCTGAGAAATAAAAATGAACTTGCAAGAATACCCTCGGTAACAGATGAGCAGAGACAATAGCCCGGACTGGGGATTCCAGAGGCTGTGAGACACACAGTTATTCTACAAGGCTCAGTGTAACCAAATGAGAGGCTCAAGATGTTGGGCCATGTACTGTCCACCCCCTTTTCCTGCCCTACTCGAATGGTTTGTTTGGATTATCAGCTATTGTTTATGAGTGAGTTGCTATACACACCCTGTGTGTATCCCCATTGTCGGCTCTTCCTAACTCATTGCAGGCCCATCGCTGTCCTCAGGATTCCTGGTGAGGTGGTGTGCCCCACTTTTGGGTCCGGCACAGAAGCCTCCCGTATTAACACAAGATCCTGTGGCTATAGGTGTGAAGGCTTGGGGACTCTATGACCTGCTTGTGTATTGCACTTTCTAGTTAAATCCTGCTTTTAGCAGTTCTGACTTCCTTGATCCTAAAGAAAGAATGCAGACCCTTAACTCCCTTCCAAAAAGAAAGAAAGAAAGAAAGAAAGAAAAAGGTTTGGTTTTCTGAACTCCAACTGTCTGGATTCTGAAAACATAAAAGTTTATTTCCTTTGGCACCCTGCAGACCAAAATGGGGAAGAACGATGAAATGAACCTTTATTTTGTGAGTGGCAGACGGTTGGTTCAGTCTGTGTAGCCCCAGCCAGCGTCTGGCTGCGATAAGGCTGAAAACTGCTTTGTCTCAGGAGAAGCTAGGGAAAAAGCCTTCCTTTGGCCCCCTCCTGGGAGGAGAGAGCGGAACTGTTCTCCTCAGAATAGTTCCTCAGGTAGTGGAGGCTTTCTGAAGAGATGGCAAAGCAGGTCTGGAGAGATGGGGTCATGAAAGCCAACTGAAGAAAAGAAGGAGGATGAGGATGGGATGGGGGAGAAGGAGGAAGGGAAGAGGGGAGGAAGGGAGGGCCGAGGGGAGGAGGGAGCTTAGAACCAGCAGAGGGAAAAGCTAAAGTCAGCAGAGGGCCTCTCTGAGCTCTGTCTTTAAGGATGACCACAGCAACCCATCAGTTTCCTTTCAGCATCTTTGATGTTCAAGTTCATCACAGGTTCTTCTGTATTCGTGGCCTCTCCCTCATAAACAATTGCAGGAGCACCATCCCTGAGCTGGGGTGATTCCTATCCTATGGAAGGCCAGTTTCTCGCACCTAAGCACTGAGCAGTGGGGAAAGACATTCAGAAAAACACGGGAGAGAGCACGCATGGGGAATGTGAGGGGGGGCCCTAGGAGTTCTGAGAAGTCCTTTCAGTGTGTATGTGGGGGAGACTCTACGATCTCTAGTCTCTCCCTACACTTCCACGTTATCAAGGGTGGTGCTAAAAAGGCAGCTGGCAGGCTGGTAGGGTGACCCATCAACATCAGAAAGGCTGGGCTAATCAATGTGTGTCCTTGGCATCCTGCCAGGTGCCTCCTGGAGGGATTGAATCTCCCAGCATCCTCTGTGTCCTTGCCTAGCGAAACATAAGTGTCACTCTTCCTCACAACCTGCCACCCCAATTGCCACATTCCTCGCAGGATGTTAAAAAGAGGAAGAGGAAGAAAGGAATCAGTAAACTGAGATGTGTTCATTGAGATTTTTGGTGAACTCCTCAGCTGGATTCATAGGTGGTTTTCCTCTACATGGGAAATTTCTGTTCTCAAAGAAATCCATTGTGCAGAATAGAACTTCAGCCCCTGACACGTTCTGATTTCTCTTCTGGATGATGGAAGCAAGTAGGAAAAATCAAATCCCTAAGAGGGAAATTGTTTTGTGACTTCATTGTTTAAATTTAGGCTTGGGTTTGAGGGGGATCATGCAGGCTGGGAGCGGTGTGCCTTCTAACCCAAGCTCTGTCACTTCTCATTACTTCCAATGACAATTCCAATTATTTGCAATCACTCTTCAAGGCATGAGCAGAGGGAAGGCACAGAAAGCTTCCATGGAGACCAGCCATGGAACAACTGCTGTGAGAGCCGGGTCCTTGGGGTCCCAGATCCTGGCTTGATGTTGGCCTGGGGCACTTCATAATTGTGTGACTTTGAAGAAATTACTTCACCTCCCTAACCTCAGTTTTCTCAGCAGCCATTGCGTGTAATGACAATGTCATAGCATTTTCTGTGTGTGTGTGTGTGTGTGTGTGAAAACTAAATGTAGTAATGCATTTTGAGTTTTAGCTCCCTGCCTGCTACATAATCATCAGTTAATGAACGTCTGTTGTCATTATCGTGACTGTCTTTGCTCAGGCAGTGTCAGCCCATGGGGTATTTGGTGGGTGGCCTGCTTGAAGTCAGTTGACACCAGGCCATTAGAGCCAGCCTATAGTGGCCACTGCTGTTCCCTTATCCCACTGGCAAGTCCCTTAGTGTGCTTTAGGGGATATCCTCCTGCTCTAGGACCTCACAAGGCTCATAGGCCCATCTGTGCCCCATCTGTCTGCTGTTTCTCTGGGAGAATAATTTTATGTGTTATGTAGCTGTGGTCAAGATGGCCCTCCCTTGACTGCTCAGCTTCCCGCCTGCAGGTCCCTGAAGCCATAGGATGGCCTGTAGATCTTCTTTTCTCATAGCCTCTCCTGCATGCTCCATAATACCTGTCTGTGTGGGATGGCCCAACGACTAGCTTCACCATTGAATGATGCTTCATTGGGGAACTCCTATCCCTAGCCATCGCGTGAGGAATACATGCAGGTAATCTATTGTAGAAGAGCCTCTGAGGTGGTTATTCCTCTTTTTGGTTAGAAAGTGAGACGTGCAGGTAACACTTGCAGGTGACACCAGACTGCTTGAGGACACGTGGGAGTAGTGTGCTTTCTGCCCCAGTGTTCATACATGGAAGGGCAAGCACAAAGAGGCAGGGCTGGGAAGGTGACTTGGGGGAGGGGAGTGAGGAGCTTCGGGTGGATTCCCAGCACTTGTGCAAAAGCCTGTGTGGCTGTTTACTTCTCTAACCCAGTGCTGGGAGGCAGAGGCAGGTAGAGCCTCGGGGATCACCAGTCAGCCAGCCCCAAAAAGTGAACTAGAGGGTCACTGGCAGACCACGTCTCAAAAAGTAAGCAATAGAGAAAGACAGCTGAGGTTGATGTCCAGTCTTCACACTTGTGTGAAGCTATGCCTCCTGTCACACACAAAGACAGGAAGGAAGGACGGAAGGAAGGAAGAACAGAAAGAAGGAAGGGGAAGAAAGAGGGGGGAGGGAGGGAGGGAGGAAGGAAGAGAAAAAAGAAAGAGAGATGGAGAGAGGGAAGGAAGAAAGGAAGGAAGAAGGAAGGAAGAAGGAAGGAAGGAAGGAAGAAAAGAATGCAGCTTGGGTAATATGCTACCTAATGATGGGCGATTCTGTCTCTGGTTAAACCTCAGGCACTGCACTTACACAAATAAGACTAAATACACTATGACTAGCTGTGCTCTTGGAACCGTCGTATCACCACCATCGTTGTGTCACCGACCCTTGTCTGTATCCTTACACTGGTTGATACACAGATAGGGGCTGTCTGGGGCCTGGCCTCACACAAAGCTGCAGCTCCTTTGTTCTCAACCGGTCATGTTCTCACCAAAATTAGACTCCAAAGAGCCCAACACTCAGAACCAAGACGTGCTGAATTATACTTCCCTTTTTAAGTTGGGGGTGGGGAGCCGACAACAGGAAAACCTCAAGGTGAGAAGAAAAACCTGCTTTTTGCCACTGACCCAAACAGCAAGTGTGATTTTTTTTTCTCCCTACAAAAGACAAACAGGCTGGTGTCCCAGATTCCCACAGGCCTAGAATTCCCACTCAGAACGCATTCTGGAGCCAGGCTGGTAGAGTCTGGGTTGTTCTCTGCTCCCCATCTGCTTTCCTCTGGGGGAGTTCTATCTTCCATCCTGCAGCCAACAGCCAGGAGCAGCAGGCTCTGCCCTACCTCCAGCCACTCTCCACAGAGGAGAGGCCAGAAACCAGGCCACCTTCTCTGCCCCACTGCCTCTCACACCCTGTTCCCAGAGCTCTGAAATTCTCCAGGCCCCAAGGAATCCAAGTAACTATCCCCTGAACACTGACACAGTAGCCTAATCATCTTCTTGTCCCCCACCCTCCAGGCTCCACGCGACCTTCTCTTAGGTGTGGGGGGATGCAGCAGAGGGAGCAGGAGATCTGTGACGGTCACCTACCCTGTACCTATAATGCTGAAGCAGCTCCATGAAGGTCCCACCCCTGAGGCCCCTAAACTCACTGTTTGGCTTTGTCTTAGGTTCCACACATTACTCATAGAGACCTCCACCTTGATGACCTTCCAACTCCTTTATCTCACACCAGGCTCCCTCCTGGCAAAGGCTTGCTGGAGGTCAAGCCCCAGGCAGAGAGCTCTGTACCCTAGAAACATCATGTCCATACCTTCCCAGTACCTTGCATCACAGTGTTGGGGCATGCAGGCCCTTTCCTCTGTGATCATATAGGATACTGCCTCGTGTCAGATACTTGGAGATGAATGGAGGAGAAATGAAGAAACACATTAGTGAATGGGAAAAAGAAGCTTAGGAAACACCGATGTTTCCTCTCCCAAGGATCTCTTCCCCATCAAAAAGGCCATAAAGAGGGCGTGATAATGAAGGTGCTGAGCAAAGATGGCAGGGACAGCTGCAAGGAGAGGGGCTTTCCAGGCCAGCCTCATAGTCAGGGCCCCCGCAGAGCATCCTGGACCACGCTGACTCCAGGAGGGAATTGCTGGAGTGGAGCAGCAGCAGGATGGAGGGGAGGAGAGGGCAGCAGAGTCCTCCGGAGGCAAGAACAGTTCAGCTCTTCCAAGTGGTTTATTTCCACTTAATAACTTTTAGGGCATGTGGTTTCTCCTTCCAACAGTGTCGTTAGTGGGCAAGACCAGCCCAGCAGTGTTGACTTGATGCTGTTTCTTTCACTTTAGGTCCTGTAGGCCGAGTAGTGGAAGGGTACCCTAATATATAGAACTTAGGGCTGCCTTCCTCCCTCTTTCTCACTGTGTGTGTGTGTGTGTGTGTGTGTCTGTCTGTCTGTCTGTGTCTGTGCCTTATGCCTGTGTGTGCACATGTGTGCTCCTAATCATGCAGATATGGAAGCCAGAAGTTGATGCTAGGATGCCTCTCCCTGTCACTATCCACCTTGTTTTTGTTGACAAGGTCATTACTGAACCGGAAGCTGTTTGGGCCTAGACAGCCCTCCCCCCAGTCTACCTGTCTCCACCCCCCAGCACAGGGATGGCAGATGCCTGCGGCAACATCCAGCTTTCACCTAGGTATGGGAATCCAAGCGCAGAGCCTCATGCTTACCCAGCAAGTGCTGCGCACACTTAGTCATCTCCCCGGCCCCTTCTTCTCCTGTAGTCCTCACATACCACTAACCCTGCCAGGGTTCCACTGAGGCAGAGCGAGTAGAAGAAACCCAAGTCAGGCAGTAATCGCCAAAAGCTGGGGTGAGGTTGTCAGAAGTGTATGTTCCCTCATTCACTCCTGAGATCCTTGAGAGAACACCTTGAGGCAGATAGTGTCAGCACCCATTTCCCGGATAAGGATTACTGAGGTCAGCTGTCCTCCGTTGTCCCGACGTAACACAGTGAGTAGTGGAATCAAGACAAGAAGCCAAATCTCCCAGCTTCTAGATCATTGCTCATCCCCTGCTTCACAGTTCCATGGGCAGCTGCTCTCATCTTCCCATGTACCAAGTTTCCCACGAAGTTTAAGAAAGAAAAAAGACATCTGAGATGCTCTAGAGAAAAACCCAGGGCCTCTGATGGGCACTGAGGAATTGGAGGTTCACATCAAGATTATGTGAGCACTGCTGTGGCCACAAAAACAAGACCTTAGGTCCACAAACAGAGGAAGGGAGGCATCCCCATCTGACCCGGTTGCAAAGAAATGCTGGGGATCCCTAGTGTTGTGGGAGGTCAAGTGTTAAGACAATGGTTAAGAGTTTCTACCTCGCCGGTAGTGGTGGCACACACCTTTAATCCAAGCACTTGGGAGGCAGAGGCAGGCGGATCTTTGTGAGTTCGAGACCAGCCTGGTCTACAAGAGCTAGTTTCAGGACAGGCTCCAAAGCTACAGAAAAACCCTGTCTCGAAAAACCAAAAAAAAAAAAAAAGAGTTTCTACCTCACCTTGTGGGGTTGAGTATCCCCAATGACTCTTGCTGATGACAGGCCGGTCTTCAGAGAGTGTTGCAGTTCCTCAGTCCCCAAGCCTATACCCTTGGACATGGGCAGAGGCCAACAGCAGATGAGCGGTGTGCACAGCAGGCTGAAAGATGGGAAGAAAAGCATGGAGGGAAAGCCTCCATAGGAACCAGGTTTGGGAAGCAGTGGACCCCAGCCATTATCCATTGATGGAGTGATGAGGCTGTGAAGGAGATATCTGAGCCTACACATGCCCCCCTTTACTTCACATCTGGCCCCATAATAACAAGAAACAAGCTATCAACGATGACCCACCCACCCGTATGGTGATTGCCTGGCTTGGGTACAAACATAGGTGATAGGATTAGACATTAGGTGAAGAGCTTCAATAATTTCTCTGGGTTCTGACCAACCATGCATCAGAAAAGTTGTTCAAGTCTCCACAGAGATAGTAGGTGTCATCTTCCATTCATCTTAAAAGAAACAAAATCATTTATGAACTTACTGTGTATACGTGCTGTGGGGCACACGAGAGAGACCAGTGTGAGGCCAGATGACAGCCTGTAGGAGTTGGTTCAGTTTTTCTACTATGTGGGTCCTGGGATCAAACACGGGTCTTTAGGCTTTGCTGCAAGTGCCCTTACCTACTGAGCCCTCTCACTGACCCCTGAAATCACTTTGCTCTGAAATCTAGTTCAACAATCCGATGTCACTTGGTGCGTAAAAGGCACCAAGCAAAGGTATAGAGGACATTTGTATTTTTGGTATTGCCAAGCTGACTTGAACCAAAACAAGCAATAATTTGTCAACTTTCTCTCTGGTTCCAAGTCACATGCCCAGTGGGCAGCTAAAAAGGAGGACAGACAGCTCGGGGGTAATGGGGGTGGCTGGCAGGCTCAGATAGATGTGCTCATGGCTCAGCCAGAGCCATTTGAGACCAGTTGATCTTTGCAGTGATATGAATCCTGCCTTGACACCAAGAAACCAAGCTGTCACTTCTCTCAGAGGAGGGAGAATGTCTCTGTCCTCAGTTTGGTTTGCATGGCAACTTTTTCCGTGCATGTTTTTGTCTTTGGCCGGACGAGGATCTTCTAAGAGGATATGTTCTCCAATCAGGTAGCAACTCTCGGCTGGATCCTGTGGGTAGATATGGAACCACACATAACTCAAGATTCTGCTCATGTCAGTGGGGTCAGGGGACCAGGTTGACAGAGGAAAGTAAAAAGGACTAACAGTGTCAAACAGAGCCAAAATGTATGGAACAGACAAGGACGGGACTAGGGGTTTTGCAAAAGGATAGTTAGGAAGATGGAAGGTTCTTCTAGCAGTGGAGCAAGGATAAGTAGTGTGAGGGGGGAGCACAGTCACGTGAGGGCATTGCACTGGAAGTGGGTGCAGGGTGGAGTGTGGAGCATCGGAGAGCCTGGAGCAGAGAGTGGGGGGGACACGTGGGAGGGGAGGCTGTTGTAACATCCTGCTCTCACTCTGGAAATAGTACACATTGGCAGCTCACAGACTGGGTGGGGGGAGTCTCAGGTCATGTTGGGGCGTGTTGGTAGTCACTGTGGCATAGATGTGGTTTTCCCCAAAGGTTCTGGTGGTAGGTGCTTGGTCCCTCGTGTGGCAGTGTTCAGAGATGATGGGACTTTTAATGGTTGCTGTCCTTGGAAGGGAGGAAGGTAGTCGTTGAGGGACTCTGGATGATTCCTGCTGTAGATGCATGTTGTAAGAGTGAGCCTGCTTCCTGCCTCACTAAGTGCTCTCTCTCTCTCTCTCTCTCTCTCTCTCTCTCTCTCTCTCTCTCTCTCTCTCTCTCTCTCTCTCTCTCTCGCATTCACTCCCACAATGACACAGCCTGCCATGAGACCATAACCAGAGGAGTTTCAACCTCAGACATACAGGATATTCACTTCTAAATAAACTTCCTTTGTTTACATATTAACCAGCGTTACTGTTTTGTTACAGCAATGGAAACTGACTAAGCCACAAGGCCCTCTCATTCTGGGTTTTTGTGCCCATCCTGAGGGAGAATTGCTAGGTCGCTTCCCACACTGCAGCTTCAGAGCCCTAGAGTGCTCTTTTATAGGAGAGACACAGGCCAATGGCTTCTTTCCACTCTAGGTGAGAGCCAGGGCTCTTACTGTTGAGGTTTAAGCCACAGCCTGTGGAGACAAGAGCGAAACTCCTTCTCCAATGAGAATTCATTCACGTGCAGACTAGTAGCATCTGTGTCCTTGTCCTGCCTTTGCTCTCTGAGACTTCCCTCCACTATGAACAGAGCCTAACCATCTCCCAGGTTCCCCAACCTGTGCAGCTTAACCCCAAGACCTCTTCCCCCGATGATGCCACAGTGGCTTCTGCCTCAGGGTCTCTCCACCCCCACTTCCAGAATGTTCTTTCTCCAGATGGTTACAAGCCTGGCTCTCTGCCTTTCAGGTTTGAGGGCACATGTTGCCTCACTGAGACCTTCCCTGAACTCGCTCTGTAGTCTAACCAGGACGCCTGCTCCTTAGACGGCACTGTCACTTCGCCCTGTTGTATTTTCTCCCAGACATTTACCGCAGCCTTGAGTATCTTTTTGCACGTCTCTTTAGGTATGCCTTAGCTCATCCAGGCTGCTGTAACAAACTGTTGGAGATTGGTAGCCCATAAAGAACAAAAATGTATTTCTCAGTGTTTTACAGGCTGAGTAATCCAAGATAAAGTTCCTGGCAGATTTAGTGTCTGGAGAGAGCCGTCTTGCAGATTGCCAGTTACTCTTTTCTTTTTGTGTCCTCCCTCACACAGTGGGAATAAAAGCATTGCACCCCCCAGGACCTAATTACCTTCCAAGGATCTTGTCCAAAATCATCACACACAGAGCTGAGATTTCGATGTGGGAGCTACTGTGGGGACGGAGAACCTCACAGCATCAGTCTACAGGAAGGCACGTTTGCCTAGTATCAATTTTTTTTTCTGGAGCTGAGGACTGAACCCAGAACCTTGCACTTCCTAGGAAAATGCTCTACCACTAAGCTAAATTCCCAGCCCTTCAGTGTCAGTTTCTACCACAGCTTAGACTTCATTTCTGTCTTTTCCTCTGAGCCTAGAGCATTGTCTGGCAGAGATTCTCCACGTACACATGGTGGAAGCACAGGTGCTCTTGTCTGCACAGCTCATAGCAATATGGTTCAGAATAGAAGAGTCATTAGATGGCCTGCAATGATCTTTACAGCACAACTATCGATGAGGTACCGTCGGGATCCCATCTGATAGACAAAGCTGCCATACATAGCACAGTGTTAGTCAGATGTTAGTCAGTCAGTCAGTCAGTTTGATGCTATAGAGCTAGCAAGTAAGCTGTCATGTCAGGACAGGAACCCAGGCCATTTGTCTCACTGATGCATGCTCAAAGTAGACTTGCTGAGAACTCTGGAGACTGCCCGGCCCACCTTCTGTCCAACAGAAATCCCTTTCCGGGACTTCTCTGCCCTCCGTTTGAGCACATACACAAACAAGAAAGATCTTGGGATCTGCAAACAACTCTTCCTAAGATAGCTCTCAGCATGAGGAATGACTTTCTTCTCGGAGTGGGAGTCTCCTTTCCCGGCAGCTGCCACCAACTGAGCGCACAGAGATTTATCTCTTTGCACTTTAAGATGTATTTTAAACCTTTATCTGTGACAGGCCCCATGCCTGCCATGTCCGTGTGCATGTCACCTCATGCAAAACAACTCCTCCCTGAAGTATGTAGTATCTATCCATGGACCTTTAACAAATATGGAAACTGAGGCACAGAGGTGAGCCAGTGGTTTGTCCAGTGACACAGGCTAGGAAGCTTCAGAAGCCACATCCTTTCTGCTTCATCATGGCCTCACATCCTCCTCCTAAACCCTTTAACCGTTTTTTCTGAGGCAGGGTCTCACTCTGTAGCTCTGGCTGTCCTGAAACTCCCTGTGTAGGCTAGAATGGCCTCGAACTCACAGAGATCCACCTGCCTTTGCCTCCCAAGTCAGAAACCCCTGAAATACCTAAAGAAGTTTTTTTTTTATGCTTGTCTTCTTCCCCCTCTTCTCATTCTCCTTGACACTTCTCTCCCTGGTTTTCATCATCATGGAACTCTCCATCATTAATTTGGGTCATGTTATGTGCCAGCACTTGATATGCAGTCCAAGTTACTGTCCATCCAGATTCTGAAGTAGCGGCATTTTGTAGAAGAGCCACTGCTGAAACTCAGAGAAGTCATGTTTCCAGGTATACTCAGGGACAGGAAGCTAGCATGAACCTGGGTCTCTCTGACTGAAATCAGAAAAACACTAGAGTGAAGGGATGGGAGGCAGTGGGAATCCTCGAGGGAGAAAATGCAAATTTATATGTCCTTTGTTTGAGCATCTTTATCACAATGGCATGTTTGGCCTCCTTCAAAGAGTGGCTTAAAAATGAAGGCTCTTCTCTGCAGCCTAATGAATAGCAGAATCACTAAGAGCATCCCTCTGTGGAAGACATTTGATAACAGTCCAAAGTGGTTTTAGAAAGCAACTTCATGGAAATATAATAGGCATATGATATACTTTATGTATTTCAAGTATACAGTTGAATAAATTTGGATGCGTGTATACATCCATGAAACCATCACCACAATGGAGTTGTTGTAAATTCATAAGTCCAAAAAGCATGGCATCCGAGGAATGAGCTTTCCAGGTTCTCGTCTTTTGTTGTTGGTGGTGGTGGTGGTTGTTTGGTTGGTTGGTTGGTTGGTTGGTTCATTGGTTGGTTTCTCGTCTTTTAGTTTTGGGGGCTGGAGTCTTTCTGAGACAGGGTCTCACTATGTAGTTCTGGCTGTCCTGGAACTCATCATGTAGAGCAGGCTGGTCTTGAACTCAGATCTACCAGTCTCTGCCTCCCAAGTGCTAGGATCAAATGTGTGCACCACCACATTCACTGAGGGTCTCATCTTCATGTGAGGGATGAGAGAGAGATTTGGGAATGTGGGTGAAAGCCTGTCTCTGATCCTGCCTGAGTCTTGGTGAAAGGTAAACTGAGGCTCAGCTATAGTCCTGGTTCTGCAGCGCCTGACAACCTCCTTAGTGTTGCTGTTGTTGGTTTTAAATTATTATTGTTTTATATTTATAAATGGGTGTTTACATAAATGTGTTGTGGCATGTGTGTGCATAATATTCATGGAGGCCCAAAGAGAGCATATGATCCCCAGGAACCGGAATTAAAGATGATTGAGAGCTCCCATGTGGGTGCTGAGAATAGAACCTAGGTCGTTAGCAGGGGCAGCAAGAACTCCTAACTGCTGAGCCATCCCTCCAGCCCTTCCTTTAGACTTGAGACTAGTTTTCTGTTTTATTTTCATCTCAGGGCCACAGACCACATTCCCATTCTCGCTTGGCTTCCTTGGATCCCTCATGAACCTTTCATCTGAGTTCAAGGATAAATTTACCGGGGCTGGAGAGATGGCTCAGTGGTTAAGAGCATTGCCTGCTCTTCCAAAGGTCCTGAGTTCAATTCCCAGCAACCACATGGTGGCTCACAGCCATCTGTAATGAGGTCTGGTGCCCTCTTCTGGCCTGCAGATATACACACAGACAGAATATTGTATACATAATAAATAAATAAATATTAAAAAAAGAATAAATTTACCATCAAGTCCTTTGGACTAAGGTTAAGGAAAATGTAGCCTGAGGATGCTAGTGCCCTAGCTTACATTCTCTTTTCAGAGGAGGCAGAATGCCACACCAGCAGACTCCCAGGGCACAGGACATCGCATCACTTGTCCTAGGGAGATGTGAACAAATGCTTTTCACCTGAGACATGGCACCAATGACAGACCGAAGAAAAGATTCACCCAAGTCTAGCTTAGTGAACCAATGAGATCACGGGGCTTACTTATAGAAGTGCAGGCGGAGGGTGACATACAGGAAAGTCAGTGATCCCCAAACAGATGCATCACTGAACAGTCCCATCCCCAGCATAGGGAAGGACCACCCCCTTAAAATGGCATGGATGGAGTCTTGGCTTTCCGTTCACTTTTCACTTCCTGTGTTCTCTAGCGTTTTCCAGACCACATGCAGCTGGGTGGAGGAGTGCTGGAAGGAGAGAGTGTGGCTGGGGTCTTGAGATCTGATGCTGCCCCTTCCGCCCTTCTGTGAAGGGGTGGTTGTAGCAAATCTTGTGTGGGCCTCGTGAGGGTGATCGCAGTTGCTCCTATGGAGATACCCACGGACATGCTCTCTGTGCTACAGACAGCTTTCATAACATAGGGGGTACTGGGTTGATCTCCACTTCCAACCCTCCCTCACTTCAGACCCCAAATGGTTGCTAAACCAAAAGAAGGAAAAACACCCTAAAACTCTGAGGCTTTCAAGGGATGGGGAGGGGGCTCTGAATCCAAAGCCCAGGCTTGCTCCAAGACAGCCTAAATGGCCTGAATGTCATCTTTCCCCCGAGGTGCCCCCTCGAGGGGAGCCTCTGCTAAAGACCTCCAACTACATTCCTAAGTTCTTTAGGCTGGCTTTTCAAATGTAGCTCTTCACAAACATGGCTTTGTCACCTGCTGGACTGTGCGCTCTCCAAAGACATGGGTCCATCTCTCAAAGTGCCCGACACTTAAGGCTCAAAGAATGAGGAACAAGTGAATGACCACTCACTCCCTTGTCCTCAGCCTCGGGGAAGAGCTCCTTAGGGTCTCACACACGTGCTGCAAACCAAGATGCACAGCACGGTGATTCTCAGGCAGCACGTGTGGTGCAGAGCAGAGACAACGCTTACACGGTCTTCTCACACTTGTTTACCCCACTTGATGTGCCTGGCTGCTTCTGGTGGAGCTGCCCTGGCAGAGATGCAGCTTCCATCTCTCCCCATCCCTGCAGGCGCGGAGGGCAAGAGAGAACAGACATTGTGAAGGAGAATAGATAGTTCTCAGGGAAATGGGGGGGGGCGTGTCTTGGCGGCTGGGATCCCATTAGTTCTGTCTTGGCCTTGGACAGAACTTCACAGAACACCTAGTTTGCTGGCCATCAGCGTCTCTTTTGCCTCCCAGACACATTCACTTTTTGTGAATACCTGTGGACAAACCCACATGGTCTTAACATTACTCAAAAAGGAATCTAGTTACTGACTAATAAAATTTTATTTGAAGTAGTGTCATACCTGGGTTAGTGTCTCTCAGACTTATATTTCAGAGATCCACAGTGTTTTGAGGATAAATGTGGCACAAGGCTGTGTGTGGGGACACACACCTTTAATTCCAACACTCTGGAGGCAGGCAGGCAGATCTCTGCAGTCGAGGTCATCCTGGTCAATAAAGCGAGTTCCCGGACATCCAGGGCTACACAGAGAAACCCTGTCTCAAAGAAATAAATAAATAAAATTTAAAATGTGGGCACAAAACCAGAAACTCGCTGTTAAAATATTGCTAGCTGTAGATGTAAACAAAACTGCAAATCAGCATTCTTTTATTAAATTTATTCCTCAAAAGACTAGCATTTCAACCAGCATAAAAGGCAGCAGGCTATACACGAAAACAGTGTGTGTGTGTGTGTGTGTGTGTGTGTGTGTGTGAGAGAGAGAGAGAGAGAGAGATATTCTTCCCTTTTTCATGTGCACGCACGGCCTTGTCTTTATACTTTCTTCCCTGGGAGGCTCTGTGCTGCTGCAATGTGACGTTGCTTCACCCTGAACCAGCTGCACCAGTTTAGACCCTACTGTCAGGATCATGAAATGATCTTGCGTAGGAAACTCGCTGCTGGAGGAGCCAAAAGCTGTCTGCGCCTTAAATTATCCACCTGAGGACAGAAACCAGGATGTGACCCTTCAGAGTGACTTACTCTGGAGGCAGATGACGAACGTCTCCCTTTGAAGTTCTCTTTGATGTATGTGGCCCATGGAGTTCCTCTCCCAGGAGACTCCACATGCGTGCAGTCTTTGTTGGCAAGGGCAATGCCCCCAAGCTAATCGGAATCTAGCCAAAGTGAAAATCTTTCCAATCACCTTTGTGAGGCAGGGAACCCTCTGCCCCCCTCTCCCAGCCTGCACTCTCCAAAGGGTAACATCCCGCTATCATCTTTCACAGTGAACACAAACCAGATGGCTGCAGCCAACAGGGGAAATGTAGGGTTGAGTAAGAAGGTATGAGTTAAATAACTCTCAGGAACCAGTTTTTAAAAACCCCGAACATTCCCTTAATTTCTAGAGTAAAGGCAACTCTCAGGGGCCTTTTTAAACTGAGACTCCAGGTTTGGGGTGCTGCCCATAGCCAGAGGACATTGTTCAGAAGATAGAAGGAGCCCAAGAATGAGGTTGTGCACTGTGATGTCTCCCCAGAGACTGGACACCTCTTCCGGAGGAGGCAGCAAGAAGGAGGTCGTGTTTATTTTTTCAGTGCTTACCAAAACAGCTCAAGGAGACCCAATGTCAGGGATGTGAAACATCTTATTTCAGGAGACACTGCTGTTGCATACAGATGAAAAGGGAGCCATATTCAAAGCGGAATGAGTGTGGTTTGTCCCAACCACCTTGGCCCATGTCAGCCCTTCCTGCTGGCCATCTTATTTCTGTTAATAGAAAAGATGAACATGATCACAGTTTCCTGTTGTGCATACTATGAAGAAAGCAAAGTCTAATTTCTCCCTATCCCTGGAGTGGGACAAGCAGAAGGTCATATGAGGTGGCATACATGGTAGGAAGAACACTCAAGTATGTGCAAGAAGACTCTGCAGAGAACGGGGCTTTGGCCTCTACTTCAGGTGAAAATCTGAAGTACATAGATGTTTACATGACAGAGTGCTTGCCTAGCATGTATAAGGCCCTAGGTTCAGCATTCAGTACCGTAAAAAAAAAAAAAAAACGAAACAGAACAAAACAAAAACAGGGGGTGCAGGGGAGGAAGGTTTAGAGTCTAAGCTGCTGGGGAGGAGGGGGAGGATGCTGCCATTTGTGCATTAGCTCTGTGATCTTAGGCAGATGCCGTGTCCCTGAGCCTCAGTTTGTCCATCTGTAAAACAAGTGTGGGAGCTCCAGTGTCGCACAGGAGGACGCCCAGGCTTGCAGAGGTAACAAAGCTTGAGCAACCTCAAACTATTGTGTACCTGGCTGCCAAACCTATGCTCTTTCCCTTTGCCACTCAATTCTCCAAGTGAGATCACACGTTAATATGTAGCCAGCCAGGCACGCGATGGTTCCCTTGTGGTTGTTACATTCAACCTTCCATCTGGCATGTATGAAAGAAAGATCGCCCCACATCTACTTACGTGTGTGAACACATCCGTATAAAACTACTAGCATCACTGCTTAGTCTAGCTCACGTAAAAAAATAGGGTAAAGGGGCTAAAGAGATGGCTCAGATGTGAAGAACATGTACTGCTCTTCCAGAGGATCTGAGTTCAGTTCCCAGCACCCGCATCAAATGACACAGAACCACCCATAAGAGGGATCCTACACCTTTGACCTCTTCAGATAAAATGGTGTGCCCATGCCTGCCCTGCCCCCCTAACTAAAAATTTAAAATGAAATTAAAGAAAGAAGAAAGAAAGAAAGAAAAAAAGAAAGAAAGAAAGAAGGAGGGAGGGAGGGGGAGGGAGGGAGGAAGAAAGGAAGGAAAGAAAGAAAAGAGGGAGGGAGGAAAGAAGGAAAGGAAGGAAGGAAGAAAGAAAGAAAGAAGAGCAGGCTATAACTTGGAACTTCTGCAGAGAAACTGGGATATTATGTGACGTCCCCCACCATGAAGCAGTCTGTAACTGACACTAACTTGTCCCCCATAGAAAGACATGGGCTTATTCTTGAGTGGTCAAAACCTATCACTCTGTCCCAGGAGGGAAAAGCGAATCATGCCTGCCTTATTGATAGTTATTCTAGAGAAGTTTGGGGAAATACAGTGGACTTTGAAGCTACTGGCCCAGATTCAGCGGCGGGGGTGGGGGGGTCACTGATGGTGCTCCCTGAAAACTGACATTCCGAATGGTGAGAAGACATGGCCCATCTTGACTGTCACTCTAGAAATATGGGCGTATTTACTCATTCGGGGGAGAGATGTCAAACAGGACAAACCTTTTGGGACGTTTAAAAGTCTGATTTGGCAATTTAAAAAACATTTATAATTTTGGCCCATTGAGTCCATTGTCAGAAACTTTGGCTAAGGAAATGATCTAACATAATGACCAGTAGGCCGGAGATGTAGTAGAGGAAGAAACTTACTTGTCATGTATGAGGATCTAAAGCACCGTTAAAAAAAAAAAAAAAAACAGAAATGCTTACACGATCCAAATGCTTATAAACAAGAGGTAGCAATGTAAACAGACTGGAAACCCCCAAAGAGGACAATGGTTCAGAGACAGCTGGCCCTGGACCCATAGCCAAGTAGGATGTTTTCAGGAAAACAGATAAAGGAGAGGTTCTACAGCTTGGATAACTGCTCATGACACAATGCTAATTAATAACGACCTCAGGACTGGAGGGCCAGTATCTATCTATCTTATCAATGCTGAAAAGGATGAAGGAAACCTGTTATTTTCTATGATGAATACAAATTTTTAAAAAATGTTAAGACTAGAAGAATATGTGTAGCGAAAAGTTAAGAATGAATGTAGCTGATTATTATTTTATTTGTTTTGTCCTTCTTATCCAAGTTACCTAATAACTGCTAAGTGTCTATGTGCCTCTCTCCTCAAAGAGCTTTCTTTTGCTTGAACTGGTACAAAAGCCCACCGTCACTCTCCGTCCCCTGGGACCACCCTTCCTAGTGCAGCTTAGCATACACCGGAAAGTCCTCCTGGCTCAGTGACCAGGCTGCCCATGGTCTCAGTGCAGACCTTGGCCACCTGTTGCCTCCAGAGTAGGAAGTACCGTCCCAGCTTCCTCAGAACTTGGGGTTCGCCACATAGGCCAGACCCTTTCAAGTCTGGTCTTCAAGAGTGCTCTTCCTGTACTGAAACCACCCTTTAATCTTCCTGCCCACCCTTGTACATACATGAATACATGTGTGCATGTCTGTGTGTGTGCGCGCGCGCATGTGTGCACACGCACAGACACTTACGTACTGTTCAGAAGGTTGATGCCGATGTCTTCCTCGGTTGCTCTGTACCTTATATTTTTGACACATGTTCTCTCACTGAACCTGGAGCTCACCGGTTCAGCTAGAGCAGCCGCTCCGCCAGCTTCCAGATCCTGTTTCCCTGCTTCCCTGTGACTGGGATTAGAGGTGCCCACCATCATGCCCAGCTTTTTATGTGCTTGTTGGGGGTTGGTACTCAGGTTCTCATACTTGCACAGCAGACACTTTGCCAACTGAGCCATCTCCCAAGCAGACACTTTGCCAACTGAGCCATCTCCCAAGCCTCCTTCCACCTCTTTTTGTACCTAGATGATTCCTTGACCTTTAGGGTGAAGCTCAGGAGTTAGCCCTTCTGGGAAACCTTACTCATTCCTCCCAAGCAGGGTGGCTGCTGTTTGCTGTGCTTCCTAAAGAAGACTCTTGCTCATCGCTCGGTTTCAGCAAACACAGTAACTAGTGAATGTCCCCACACCATATATTTGGGAGGAGGAAGTCTGACTCATTCGTCCCACTATGCCCAGTGCCTGGCACAGAGTCTCTGTCTGATGAAATTGACCACTGACCTGGAACCGGGGTGGCATCAGGCAGCACTAGGAAGATGGTCTATAAGATGACAATGAACTGATTTTCAGGTCCCATGTCGGAGAACAGGAAAAACAAGGCTTTGAGGTTAGCAAAGCCGGTCTGTTAGGGAGGAACTGCCACAGGGTTCAATCACTGGGGGGGGATTCCCTAGCAATGGGGTCCAAACTCCCCATCTAATAGTTGTCAGGCACTGCCTCCTGGACCCTGGGAGATGGACAAGTGGATCTCAGCCAAGCTGAAGACGCGGTGCACTTGGCTCTGCTTCCTGCTGGAGCCCCTCTGCTTCTGCTGTCGGCCTGGCAGGTGTCCATGTCAGCTGCACTTCCAAGCTCAGATCTGCAATTTGAACCTACGGCCCCCGCACACAAAGAAGCTGATGTTAAACGTAGACCCGATTGCTCACGAAACACAGTGGGGCGCTTGGCTCCACAACGCTCATTAGCATCTTAAGTTCACATAAATATATATGAGGCCTGTGGGCTCCTCTGGGAGTCCCGGAGTCCCTCACAGACAAAGAGAATATACTTCACTTGTACCTCCCCCTGGGCCTCTGAAGTCCAGCTGTGTCCAGGGAGCCCCGGGATTGTAAGGCTATTCCGCAGCAGGGGCCCAGTAGCTCATTTTCAGAATGCAAAAATTAGACACACGATTTTTTTGGGAGCCAAAGTTCCATGCTGTCCATCCCTTTCTTCTGGTGCCCTACGTAGTAAAGGTATCTGAAGGCCAGGGCGTTCCCCATTATCATCTCATACGCCTGATCCTGGAGGCTGTATGGAGGCAGCATAGCCCATATTAGATTCTGCAGTGAGGAGGGCAGAGCAGGGAGGAGCAGGGCAGGGGTGGGGGAGCTGGGGAGATGAGTAGACCCGGGACTTCGTGTTCTTAAAAGATTCCTGGGCTAATGGGACAGACAAATCCGAGAGAAACACGATGTCGTAAGTGTGGCACAGCATCGACACCAGAAAATTGTAAATGGGAACACAATTAGCAGTTGGTGAACCTTTTAGATGTCACAGAGACAGGGCAGGGCCAGGAGGAAGTGTCTCCGGATCTGAGCTCATCCCAGAGGGCTCCCTGGAAGAGGAGTACTTGGAGAGAGAGAGTGGATATGCACTCCTGATAGATGGCCAGCTATCTTACCTGCCTGGACAGTGCAGGGCAGCTGAGTGAAGAGAAGAAAAACAGCCCCCAAGTTCCAGACTCCAGCAGCCCAGTGTCCAAGCTAAGTAGCTCAACCAGCTCCCAGATTTCCGCTTCTGGAAAGAAAGGGTCTCAGAGAAAACTCCTAAAAGAAGACATTCAAACTCACTGTAGAGGGAGAAGGTCCATCTGATGGCTGCTGCCCCCGAGCGCTGTCTACTGAAGCCGAGGTGCCCTGTCCCCAGTGTCAATGTGAAGTTACAGCACTGTCTGAGGTGTATTGTGGAGCTCCCTCTACAGGATGCTTTCTAAGAAAGTGCACCAAACACATAGACATGGCATACCGTGGGCTGGGGTGGGCCAACAAATGAGCCATGGGGCTCATCTTCAGCTGAATTGTTTTTCAAATCCCAGGCCGCTGGAGGAAAAGGTTTCCCCAGCCCTGATTTCATTTCTGACCTCAGCAAGTTGGCAGCCTACAGTCAGTTTTACAAAGAACTTTTCTAGGGCTAGAGAGATGGCTCAGCAGTTAAAATCACACACTGCGTTTGCAAAGGACCTGAGTTCAGATCCCAGCACCCACGCTGTGCACAACTGCCTTTAACCCTTGCTCCAGGGACTCTGATGCCCTCTTCTGGACCCTGCAGGCACGTGCATGCATGCGTACATACATAGACACATACAGATAATCAAAAATAAATAAAGCTATAGATATGAAGGGACCTTCTGCTTTCAGAGCATCAGATTTTTATCAGCTGTCAAAAATAAAAAGATAAAAACATCCCTTTGAATTGATCTGTAAGGCTATTGATGAGGGAACCAGGCATAGTGGGCACCTGCCTTTAACTTAGCACTTACGAGGCAGAATCAGGGAGATCTCTGAGTTTCAGGCCACCTAGGGCTGCATGGTTAGACCCTGTCTCAAAAACAAAACCCACATAATTGATTAAGTTTAAATTTAAAAGATGATTGACGAGGGCTGCAAGAAATTTCAGTGGATAAGGTTGCCACCAAACCTGGCAACCTGAGTTTGATCCCCAGGATCTGCGTGGTAGAAGGAGACAAACAACTCCTGTAGGTTGTCCTCTAATCGCCAGTGTACTGTGGCTCATGAGGGCGCAAGCACACATACATATATGCATAATGAAGAAATGTAATTTTAAAATTTTTAAAAAGATTTGCTGTGGGACTGGAGAGATGGTTCAGTGGTTACCAGCAGAGGCTGCTCCTCCACGGGACTCACGCAGCAGTTGATACCTGTTGTAACTCCAGCTCCAGAGACCGGACACCCTCTTCCTCCTCAGGCACAGAAACTCACATATACATACATAAAAATAAACAAATTATGGGCTAGAGATCTAGCCCCCAATTCTGACTTCTATAGGCACTAGGAACATCTATGGTGCACATACATACAGGCAAATACTCATAGACATAAAATAAATAAATCTAAATTAAATAATCTTACAAGGTTTTAAAAAATATTATTGATGACAGTAGCTATCACTTATTGAGTACTTCCTGTGTGCCAAGTGCTGTGATAAATGCTGTATGCTCTTTACCTCCAAAGTGCTTAGTACCAAGCCTGGCACACAGTACTAAGAGTTGTGATGATCGCTGCCCTTGGACCCAGAAGTCCACAGCAGCCGGGAACAGGTCTGACTTTAAACAGATAATGAAAACCCTACCGTTCTGTTTCTGAAAGACAGACCTAAAAGCAGGAAAGCAGCTCTCATTCAGGCCAGCCAGTCTTACGGACCTGTTCTCACGCACTGGGAAAAGGTCACTGGCCTCTGAGTGCAAACCCAGCCTGCTCTTGTCCTGTTTAAACAAGGCCAGGAGGCAGGCGCGCAGCCTGTGGTTGAGGAGGAAGGAACCGAGGCTATTTGGGATTCCTCGCAGACTCTGGGCTATTGAAGCTGTCAGGCTGATACACAAGTTCTGTCAGGCTCATAGCTCTTGGTGTTCTGGCTGCCTCCCCTTGATGACCATTTATAGTCAACCCCACTGAAGAGAGCGGAACCCTGGCATTGGGCAAAGAGATGAAGTTGGAGAAGAGGCACCTGGTGCCTTGGGATGGGGCAGTAACCACAAAAACCTTAGATCCAAAAACCTATTTCCGCAGAGTGTGGGCCCAGCTGCTCCCCCTTTGGGCCCTCAAGGCAAGAACAAGTCATTTGCAGACTTGCTGTTTTGCACAAGGAGGCACATCTTGCCTGGCCTGTTGGTATTGCTGTACTCAGTGTCCAAAGCGTGACAGGATGCCGAAAAGTGGAACGAATGGAAGGGTCACGCTTACAGACAAAATTAACATATATTAATTATATATAACAATGGATTTCATTGTGGCATTTTCTTACATGTACATAATGTATTTTCATCGCATCCATCCCTCTTGTCCCCTTCCCACTAATTACTTTCTTCTTCTCAATTAACCCCTCTTCTATGTGTGTGCGTGTGTGCACTCGTGTGTGTGTGTGTGTGTGTGTGTGTGTGTGTGTGTGTGTGTGTGTGTGTGTGTGTGTGTAGAGCCGCTGTGATGGTTTGGATGAGAACGGTCCCATTGAATGTTTGGTTCCCAGTTAGGGGAAGTGTTTGGGAAAGATTAGGAGGTATGGCATTTGTGGAGTAGTATGTGGCCTTGTTGGAGGAGGTGTGTCACTGGGAGTGGCCTTTGAACATTCAAAAGCCCAATCCAAGCCCAGTTACTCTCTCTTTTTGCCTGCAACTTGCAGGTCAGCTGTGAGCTCTCAGCTACTGTTCCTGCCGCACACTTGCCTGCCTCATAGCTCCTGACATGAGGTCGATCATTGGACTAACCTCTGAAACTATAAGAAGATCCCAGCTAATTATGCTTTCTCTTACAAGTAGCCTTGTTCATGGCGTCTCTTCACAGCAATAGAGCAGCACTAAGGCAGCTGCATAGGCGAGCATAGGTGAAGGGCTGTTTACAGAAGCATGGGCGCCTTACCAGTTGCTACAGCACTGAAGAAAGTGTGTCTCATTCCCCCTCCTCCACTGTTAACTGAGGATTTATACACAGCAGGAGTAGATTTATGCACAATAGTGGATTTATACACAGTAAAACCTCCTAAGCTCTTCATCCTTCCAAAACAGCATGTTAGGGAGCCCAGTCTTGTTCAGATCTTGTGTAAGAATCAGAGCCGCTGAAAGTTCAAGAGCACAAGGGTCCTGCCATGCCTGGAAGTCGTCATTTCATTCCACACATCCCACCTCCTTTCAGGGATTGCATTCTTCCTGTCCCTTCTTCCACAGTGTTCCCTAAGCCTCAGAGGGAGTGACATTTGATGTCTCATTTGTGGCTACTGTTCAGTAGTTACTGATTCTTTTAACATAATGACCAATTATGAGCCTCTCCAGTGACCACTATGAAAAGCTACTCAAAGCAAAGCTGACAGCAGTGATAGTCTATAGGCATGGACATTGTTCTTTAGAAGCCACTTTGGAGGACTGGTACGCTGGCTCAGCAGTTAAGAGCATTGACTGAGTTCAATTCCCAGCAACCATATGGAGGCTCACAACCATCTCTAGTGGGGTCTGCTGCCCTCTTCTGGAAAAGGTGTACATACAGCTAGAGCACTCATGCATAACCCCAGGTCCCCAGAATCTGATGCCATCATCTCATCTTTGAGGGCACCAAGCAGTCACGTGGCACACACACATACACACAGGCAAAACACACAGAAAATAAAATAACTAAATCTAAAGAACAGGAAGGAGAATGTGGTGGGTTGATGGGCACGTCGTACCAGTTTAGTAAAACACAGCAGCAGCCTCCCCACTGGCCTGTGGCTAGGTCAGAAGTTCCATCAGAAGTTTGGCATATAGCAAATACACATATGGGTTTGTGGTAAAGATTTCAGGCTTTACACCTCTTAATTGTCCCTTCCATTTCTCCTTACATGTTATTCAGGGCCCTTTTATGCATATATGAAGAGGCGACCTGTAACAGAGCCTGACAAGGGGAGAGACAGCGAGTCTGTGCTAAACGGTCCAGTGTGATCACTGGCAGGGAGCATGTTCTGCTCTTTGCGTGGCCTCCATTTTCATGGATTCGAGAGCACCAGGTAGCACGGACTCTAGGCCGACCCTGTGCTCTCTGGTTTCTAGGATGACAAAAGATGAAGGGGAGAGTTTTAAATTCCCTGGAGTCCTGGGGTTGAGTGAAATGAACGGATGGAAACACAAGGTCAGGGAGAGGTCAACCTGGGCTACACACAAGGTCGGGGAGAGGTCAGCATGGGCTACACACAAGGTCAGGAAGAGGTCAGCCTGGGCTACACACAAGGTCAGGAAGAGGTCAGCCTGGGCTACACACAAGGTCGGGGAGAGGTCAGCCTGGGCTACGCACAAGGTCGGGGAGAGGTCAGCCTGGGCTACGCACAAGGTCGGGGAGAGGTCAGCCTGGGCTACACCGACTCATTTCTCTGAGATCCCATTTCAGGAAATCAGGGTTGGGGGTGATACAGTAGAGTGTTTGCTGACCATCTGCAAAACACTGGGTTTGATCCCCAGTGCTAAAAACAAAAACCAAGAAACCACTGTTCGATAAAAGAAACAAAACACCATCCACAACCAAGGATGTCTGGATTTCTAACAAGGTAGGAAATGTCAAATAACGCCACTAAAGAGAGGAAGGCTTGCCCGGCTGCAAATGCCACAGGGAGTCAGTACTTCAGGACTATCACCATGGACACTACTGTGGACCTCTGTGCACCTGCTGAAATACAGAGTAACAGTCAGCTCTCTGTTTGTTCTGAGCAGCACAGCTAGGACTGGAGTGAAGTATAGCCAAGGGCAAGGTTGGGTAAGGTACCAGATCCTGGGTTTGTACACATCAAGGGGGCTTTAAACGCATCTTTTATAAGGCTGAGAAGTTAGGCTAGTTTTATTCTTATTTTATAGGTGAATAAATTAAGACTCCAGGAGAAAAGGGACCTACCTGCTCAAGGTTTCAGTTTTGCCCTATGCAGAGCTGGGCTGCAGACATCTTGCTACAGCCTGGCTGTTTTTAGCAGTCTGTTTATACCAAGGTTAGATCCTTGCTTAGGTCGTGACCTCCTGAGAGATGCCATGTCCTCAAAAGGTTGGTGACAGACCAGAAGTTGCTCTGGGGGCTTTGTACGGTCCTCTCACCAACGAGTAAAAAAGAGAGATGCTGTCTCTATTTTTGAAGAGGTGTTGGTTTTGTTAGTGCGCCCTGTCTCATGCACAGCATTGAGCGATGCTGTCAACATCACATTTTTATAGTTGCTTTTTCTAGAACTTCGCAGCGATCATGACCCTTCTGCTCTGACATCCTTTCTTTCTCAGCCACATGATAATATATTCATGTTACAAAATTCCCTGCTTGGGGCTTGAGAGATAGCTCAGTGGTTGAGAACATTGGCTGCTCTTCCAAAGGACCTGGGTTCAATTCTCAGCCCCCACATGGCAGGTCACAATTGTCTGTAACTCCAACTCCAGGAGATCCAACACCCTCATCTAGACATACAAGCAGGAAGAACACTAACTCACATAAAATAAAAAATAAATAAACCATAAAAAAGTTTCCTGGTTGGCTCCAAGTCCAAGGAGCCTGTTGTCACTTCTATTCACTTTAAAGAATTTATTATCATGTTTTAAATGCTTCTTATTGCAAATATGACATCATTTAGTCATCCAGATTTATTGTGCAGTTATTATGTTAAATAACTGATACTATATTTGATCCTGAGAATAGGAAAATAGACAAAGTCGTTTCTTCTCAAAAGAGGCGGATGTCTAAGTAACTCGGAGTTTCAAGGGCAGCCCTGAGATGTACACCTATCTACATCAGCTTCTCATTCACGAAAAACACAGTGAGTTCCTTCGAATTTTAATGTATTAATGGAGATACTGAGACCTAAGGGAGTCTGTTGAGGACCGTGAACAAACTAACAACTGAAATGGCCCAGAGAAAGAAAGGATCAATGCAGTTAAGTGCACACAGAGGCACCGAGTTCTGAGATAGAGTCTCAGGTATTCCCGTTGACCTGGACTTCAGCACGTGGCTGTGAGTGACCCTGAACTCTGACTCCTTCTGCCTCCAGCTCCTGAGTGCCCGCCTCTGAGCTTGGTTATGCTAGGGATCAAACCCAGGGCTCCATGTACGCTAGGGAAGTGCCATCCACGCCTACCGCCTGAACTCTGCCCCAGCTCAAGCACAGTACTTAAATGGCACATTAGTGTTTGTTTGCCTAGAATTATTTCAGAGCAAATACTGAAAACCTGACTGAATGGCTACCACACCACTGTCAGTGTTAGCAAAGAAACAACGGATAGGCCGGTTTGGATGTCGTTGCTAGAAATAAGTTTCGGACAGTCTTGTCATTCCTCTGTTTGGCAGAATTCTCTGTACCGTACAGTGTGGCTAAAGTGCTTTACTGAACCATGGTCTGCCATAAACATACAAAATTAAGTATAAATATCCTTATCTCTTTTAGCTATGGGTCTCAGAACTAACTCATCAGTCAGCCATTAGTCTGGCCTTCCCAACTTTAAACTGCTCTGATCTTCCACCAAGACCTTACGCCTAGACTTGGAGACAGGTGATGCTTCTCCCCTACTCCTTGCACACCCGGGAGGCTCTCCCCTACTCCTTGCACACCCAGGAGGCTCTCCCCTACTCCTTGCACACCCAGGAGGCTCTCCCCTACTCCTTGCACACCCAGGAGGCTCTCCCCTACTCCTTGTACACCCAGGAGGCTCTCCCCTACTCCTTGCACACCCAGGAGGCTCTCCCCTACTTCTTGCACACCCAGGAGGCTCTCCCCTACTCCTTGCACACCCAGGAGGCTCTCCCCTACTTCTTGCACACACAGGAGGCTCTCCCCTACTCCTTGCACACCCAGAAGGCTCTCCCCTACTCCTTGCACACCCAGGAGGCTCTCCCCTACTTCTTGCACTTACAGGAGGCTCTCGTCAGTCCCCAGTGGCCAGAGGGGACTGTTTACTTTGCTATGCATCACCTAGGGCTTCAGTGAAAAAGCAGGTTTGAACTCAGCTGAGACCCGATGGTACCGGAAGTTCTTCAGTCTCACACGCTTCCTGATGAGGCTGGGGCTACGGGTTGTAGGACCACACTTGAAGTAGCACTGTAGATGACAACACAAAGTGTCTGTCTCCACTGCCTTCTGTTCTCCTGTTCCTGTTGTATCCCGTTGAAGCCATGCGTCTCTCTCCCCTAGTGTCTAGACCAGACTCAGCCTCCTGAGAGGTCTGTCTCCCTACACACCTCGCTTTCCACTCCATCCTATGTGTGTCTGCTAAATGAATCTCCCTATATTATAATTTCTCCCATGTTTCCCTGCACCCTCACCAAAACAGCAGCCGTGAGCTTTGCTGACTAGTAACCTGGACTGAAATTCCTACAGCTGAAGGGAAGACCCTCTCGGGATGGGCTGTGGCTTTTTCCGCAGGAACTCGCCTTATTCCCACTGACTTGGTCTACCCTTCATCTGGCTTGCTGCTCTGCCTTGGGAACTTTATTTTTCATCCAGCTGATACTCCTTCCTGCTTCCAACTGCAGCTCCGATCTCTTCTTCCTTCTGAACTCAAACTTTCTGCCTCCTCAGCACTGGTACTGCTCTCCGCAGCTCAGAATAACCTGGCCTCTCTGGAAGATTCCGAAGCGCTTTGCCTAAATGTAGTTACTTATATATACTTTAATCTTCCCCGTGGGCTCTTAAGCTACTTCCTCTCACTCAATAAAACCCACAGCACCTCTACAGTGCTGGCTCCCAGCAAGCTTTCAATTAATTCATCCCAGGTGCCTGAGAAACTATTCCCCAGAATCTCTTAATGGCTCTATGTTCTATTTACATTACTGATCTTCCTGTTTGGGATGTGTTTTCAACCGCCCCAAATCCTCTATGGGAAGTCACGGAACAATAAATCATCAACGGTCTGCAGTAAAAGTGGACACTTGGGAAATGTTTGTTGAATGAATACATGAATGCCTTCAAGTCCATGTGAAGAGCAGGCTGTTGTCTGCTCTTCTTGCTCTTCTCTGCCTCTGGCCCTTCTTTATTTCATCTTTCCTTCCATGTGATTTTTCCCAAAACTCTTTGAAATCCAGCTCAACTCTAGTGTAAGCCCTAGCTCCTCTGCAAACTTCCTCCTGGCTCGAGCTGTTCTGTGGCATCTGGGTTAATATCATCCCTCTGAACTGCAAGCTTCTCCGTGTCAGGGGCTGTGTTCTTTGCATCTCTCGATTTGATGGTGCGAAGGCTCCCTATCCTGGCTCCATATCCGCATACTCTGCACAGCGTTGTGACTATGCAGGTGCCAAAGCCTCCTCCTCACTCAGCAGTCCACTCTCAAACGTGAGCTTGCAGACATCCTAGCGCCTGCAGGGTCACAGGCTGCTGACACCCGCTCCCAGCAAGACTGCAGCCAAGAGTTCACGTGCGGAACGAGTTCCCAGATGATCTGGGCACTGAAAACTGCTCTTGGAAGACAGCTGCGCAGAGGGATGAGATCCAGCCATTCGGTATAAGAAGGACAGATAGAAAGAATGAAAATCAGTGTGTCTCACATGTAGGCTGAGCGCGATGAGTCTGGCACATGGCAAAGGTTTGATAAATATTTAACGGGTTAAATTACTTGTTCCGCCTGTCTTAGTGCTACCTCCGCAGACAGATGGGAAGTCATTTGCAATTGGAGATTCAGAGTGCAGCTTTTGCAGATGCTAACGGGAGAGTTCAGGTGGAGCCTCTCACCTGAACCCTGGGACCCACTCCCCTGACCCATGTGCGGTGTTGCTCATGGAAGAAAGAAAACCTAACCCCAAGTGTTCCAGAAAGTAAGGGTGGGGGAGGAGAAGGGTTCAAAAAGATGAAGTCACAAAACATGTAGCAAAGATACATCCTCTCCTCATCAATAATTTGTCTCCTTAAAAAAAAAAAGACACTAAATTCATGGAATATAACTGAATTATTGCAAAAACAATTCTTAGCATCAAATCCTACCTCTTAGTTGTCCAAACATTTAGAAAGAATTCTTCACTATAACAATATACAAAAATGTTCCTTTTGCAAAAATAAGTTCATCCCCTCCAGGAAGGAGACCTTATCACAAATCTGGTAGACATAAGAAAGACTGAAAAGTTCGTCCTTTCCCTTCCGAGCTGGATACCAAAGGACACATTTGAAAGCAGCCGTTATCAACAGGCTGAGTGTCTGGCAAAGGAAGACATCTCAGCCTTGCAGACTCGGGCCATCACAGCTGTGCTCTGAAACTACCCTCCTGTGTGTTCCCTGCATGCCTGGGCATCTCCCCACCGTCTCAGCAAACACTTAGCTCACCACCTTGTAATTGTTGGTCACTGACCCCTTATTCTGTTAAGTGTGATCTCCAGATTGAAGCTGTGAAAAAGAGCCAACATGATCTCAAACTGCCTGGCACACTGACTGGATGCATCTGTTGACTCCATCCCTACGGGGGATTTGTTCCCATTCACGTGGGAAGCTTGGGTAGACACTTCCCTCCCTCACCTGCCTGGAGGACATCACTCCTACCACACAGTAATCCACAGGGACGACATTTACCCTTCTCAACCACTGCCTCTCTGTCCCGAGCTCCCTCTAGGTGTCAGGTGCAAGCTCTCTTCTTGTTGGTTGGCAGCTCCTCCTTCATGGTGGCCAGCAGGCTCTCACACTTTTCGTGGGTAATCTGGTCTGCACACATTCTGGAAGATCCACTAGCCGATGCCTTTGCATGGAAGGTAAAGATAATTCTCAGGGAGAAGGGGTTTTGGAAAGACCATCCAGGAACTGTTTTGATCATTTTTTTTTAATAGGACACATGCACATCCAATTTTAAACTCATTCATTTCTTTAACATTTTGATGGATCTTGAGTCTTTCCCACCCTTTCCAAACGTCTTAGGACTAAGCCTGCAAAGCAACTGCTCCACAGACTTCTCCAGACTTTTCTCCAGACTATTTGTGTCTCCAGACTTCTCCAGACTGTCTTTTCTTTAAAAAAAAGATTTATTTATTTTAATTTATTATAGATACAGTGTTCTGTCTGTATATATGCCTGATTGAGAGAAGAGGGCATTACAGATGGTGGTGAGCCACCATGTGGTTGCTGGAACTTGAACTCAGGACCTTGGAAGAGCAGCCATTGTTCTTAACCCCCAAGCCATCTCTCCAGGCCCAGACTGTCTTTTATTTGTATCTCAGCCCCTAAGAGGAAATCTGGCTCATAAGAGGAGGCTCTGTGAATTAGCCAGGGGCCCTCCAGTAGTCAGCACTCCCCAGTGCTGCACAGTGTAAGGCCCTTTGTGTGCAGTCTTCTTTAATGCTGATGCTACCTCCCTATCTCTATCACTTTGTAGGAACTGGCCATGGGGTAGGAAGAATTAAACCACTTGCTGGGTCCTAACACCTGGAAGGAAGAAAGCAGATTTCCAAACCAGATCTGCCTCCTATCAAATCACCTGTGTTTCGTTGAGCAAAATCTGAGGACAACAATTGAATTTAGGGGCTGTAAATATCTGTGCTGGTTCTTGGCTTCATGATTTATTGGGAAATTAAAGCTGTTCACCCCACAGCAAGATGCCCATGAGTGAGGAGTTCTTTAAAAGGAGGCAGGGAAGCCTCAGCAAGAGATGGGTCCACCAGAGCTGCAAAGCCCTCAGACCAAAGCAGAATTGTCTGGGGCCAAGTCTAGTTTCCAGAAGTGGAAAGTGACAATCAGGTCTTCCATAGCCACCTTTAACTCAAATACAAGGAAAGCTCAGGCAGATGGATTGTGGGACCGGATCTCAAAATAACTTCTTTTTCCATTTTTTTAAATTTTATGTCTTTGTGAGGGTGTTGGATCCCTTGGAACTGGAGTGACAGACAGTTGTGAGCTGCCATGTGGGTGCTGGGAATTGAACCCAGGTCCTCTGGAAGAACAGTTGGTGCTCTTACCACTGAGCCATCCCTCCAGCACTCAAAGTAACTTCTTTAAGGGCTGAAGCAGATCCAGATAAGTGCTCTCTGCTTTCTCTCATATGTCAACATATAAGGTGCAAGTTTTTAAAAGTAAAAAGCAAGCCAGAAGCAGGTTAGGAGAGGTCTTAAGGGAAGGGAGATACAAAGAAATGAGAGCATTAGAGTCCAGTGATACGGAAGAGGTGGGCAAGAGGACTGGAAGAGAGCGGTGAGGGAGGGGGATAAATTAATAGCCAAGTACAAAGACATATTTGGATGAAAATGCCAGGATGAAACCTACTGCTTTGCATGCTAACTCAAAAGACATTACCTTTTGAAGGGAATGTGTGTGATGGTGCTGAGCATGTAACTCAATGGCAGAGCATGAGCCTAGCATGCAGGAGACCCCCCCGAATTCAATCCCCTCTAGCTAGCATACATACCTACACACACGTAAACCTTCTGCATCTGCAGAGCCTAAATTCTCTACCGCTGTTATTGCTTTGGAGCATTCTCCTAAGAGGGAAGCATCTTATCAAGATTGCAGCATTATATTATCTAGGCACCCTGAACGTTAGCTAGCTAACTCATTAAAAGGGATGGCTTTCTTTGATTGATGAGACAGCAGGCTATAATTGGAAGGGCACTTAGAGGCTGAGCAGCAATACGTGACTTGCCTACGATTCCACAACGGCCCAGTGGCTGATGTGAAGGTCCCACTTTAACCCTGTAGTCTGTGGCACTTTCCATCACACCTTCTTCCTGCCCTGCCAAAAGCTGGCTGGACATCAGTACTAGAACCAAGCAGTGTGGTTTGAATGCAGACTGAGTGATCTATGCAGGAGCCTGAGAGATCAGAGCTGGGAATTTTGTGCAAAAGAGACCAAGTAGGAAGAGGCAGAGACTAAGGCACTTAACTAGGAAGGGCGGTGGAGCAGTGCTGTAAGGTCTCAGGAGAAAATGCCCCTTGCCCTCCTCAACCACTAAGGGTAACAGAATACACCGAACTCAAAATACAAAGACCAAACAACCAAACCCAATATGGTGGCACCTATCTGTAACACCAGCACTTTGAGAGGGTTTAAGCCTGGGCTACATAAAGTTCAAGGCTGTGCTACTCACAAAACCAAACAAGGGACAGTGAGAGAACTTGATGATCTGTATTTAAACATTGGTGTCCACAGGGTGAAAGGAAAGGATTGGCTCCCCCAAGTTATCCTCTGCCATCCACACTCCAGCATGCATGCATGCATGCATGTGTGTACACGCACACACACACACACACACACACACACACACACACTTGTTGGGGTGGGGGAAGTAAACGTAAAAAATAGACAAAAGCCACCAGAGAACATAAAAGAACATAAATATGGGCTTTCATTTTTCCCCCCATTTTTCGAGACGGTTTCTCTGTGGATGGGTTCTAGATTTGACATTCTGGGCTTTTCTTGGACTTGAATTATTTGAAGCAACAGTCCTAGGACTGTTCAGAACATTCCACTCTGCCGTGGCTACCCTATAACAAATTATCTCCCCAGGTTCTTCTGAATTTTAGAAGCCAGAGCCAGCTAATGAATTGGTGCGGGCCACAGATCATCTGTAATGCCTCCATTCCCCAATGGATGGTTGCATCCTTGAGGATTCCTTCTCCTAAAGATGGTCACTAGCCTCGGCCATGTAATAGAAATTTCGACAACAATGTATTAGCAGGGTAGCAAACTGAAGGCCCAGGAAGGAAAGTATCCTTCGGTCCCATTAGCTGCTGTTGGGGATGCTTCACAGAAGTTTCTGGAGGAGAGGAATATCATTTATTAATTTTTATTAGCAACAGAGAGTATACCTGGGCATTCCTCTAACACACAGCCAACAAGAAGCTTTGCTTGTGAGCCTTTCTGTCCGTGGGATGGAGCGAGTCTGAGAAGCATTATCGGCGATGCCTTCAAGCTAGAAGCTGTGCCTTTTGTGGTATTCTGCCTTATGGTAAAGGCTCCCCCAGCCCCGGTTCTTTCGTCAGTTAAATATTGCTGCTATAAAACCTGTAGCCCTAACACAGAGGTTTAAACCAGTCAACACTGCTCAGTTTCTGTGGACCCAGAACTCAGAAGGGGCTTAGCTGAGTGGGTTCTGGTTTAGGATCATCCTGAGGTGTGGTCAAGGTCAGACGCCATTCATCTAGAAGCTTGGTTAGGACTGAAGAGTCTGCCTCTGTATTAGTCTGCTCAGACTGTCATAGCAAAGCACCCTGGGTTAGGTGGCTGAGAGAACAGGCACGTATTTTCTCAGAGTTCTATAGGCTCTCCGTTGATATTAAGGTGCTAGCAAATTTGCTGTGTGGTGACTCCCTCCAGCTCGTAGAGCCCTGACTTCTCTCTCTCTCTCTCTCTCTCTCTCTCTCTCTCTCTCTCTCTCTCTCTCTCTCTGTCTGCTCTTCTAACAAAGATGGTTATTTGGCAGGGCCACGCCCCCTCATTATGTTTTCATTTACCCTCTGTTACTTCCTCAGAGGCTCCATTTTCAAACACAGCTACAGCTGGGACTGCAACTTCAGCGTAGGAACTGGGACAGGAACACAAACTCTCCTCAGCCTACTGCTTCCTCAGGAATGCTCATTTATGCAAGATTGCGCTAGACTCTCCTTAACTGTCCTGTTTTCTTTGTGTTGTGATTCCTGACTCCTCACAAAAGGAGCAGCCCAAAAGAACAGGGTAGAACCCACCGTGTGTTATGCAACCCAGTTTTGGAAGTGAAACACCATCATTTCGGAAGGATGAAATACTGTTGGCTGAAAAGGTCGGTCTTCCTCAGTGGAGGAAGTATCTACAGATGGTCGTGAATGCCAGCGAGCCATCTTGGAGGCCAGCTCCCACACCACTGTGAAAGATCAGGACTCAACTTCAAAACCCGCAGACCCCGAAACAGAACAAGATTAGCTGTGGAAAACTGAACCTCGCTGAGCCTCCTTCTCCATTGTTAGGACAGTAAGACTTCAGTTTAAATGGCTGCTAAGTATGAAATGAGAAAATAGACTTGGCATGTCACAAATCGTCATCAGGTAAAACCTTTCCCGCCTCCAAACTTGTCTCACCCGTCACTAGCCCTGTCTGCAGCGTTTCTCGGCCTTCACGCCCCTTTCTCATATGAGGACAGTATAGGACTTCTAGAGTGTCAGTCAGAAAGGACTTAAATGTCAGCTAATCTAATACTCAACACATATACAACCATCAAGTCTTTTTCTGTTATTTGTTTCCCAAAAGTCCCATATTGTTAAAATACTTTTGACCACCAAGCAAATTATGGTAATTACATACTCATCTCCCATCCTCTCGTTAAAGCATCTGTCTCAGCCCATCAGAAATTCCTCCCAGTGATCTCTGGTGCCTCCACGATGAGCCGTGACTCTTCTAGTGAAAAATAAAGTGATTATTTCAGAGAACCGAAATGATGAAAAGATTTATGCATTCACACAGGTTAGTCTGTAATAGAACTGGGGTTCTATCCTGGTCCCCCTGATTCCAAAGCCGTAACCATTCCTTAATTATAAGTGGCCGCCATATTTATTTGCTATATGTCCATGATCTGTTTTACATATTTGACATAAGGGACGTAAAGTCCTTTCTCCTCTACCATTGTAGATCTCCCAGACAAATTGTCCATTTTCTCAGGCTCTATTTGCAAGGTCTGCACAAATGGATTCAGCCCTCAAACTTACAAATCTGGTGCAGTAAGTACCATAAAGCAGGCCTATTTGGCCTCCACGTAAAGGTCTCCCAGTAGTCAATCTAGTTATTAGCCTGAATTTGGGATAGAGGGTGAAGTCTTGTCTTCAGGTTGCCTGGATCACACTCCCATCACAAGGGGGGAAAATCAGCTTCTCACTGACTCATAGAAATGCTGTAAGGCTGGGGGGAGGGAAGCCATCCTTCGGAGCCCTCCTTGTGGAGGAGAGCTGAGAGAGCTTATGTTTGCACCAATCTTGCTTTGTCGTGGGGAACAATGGCTGAGAAGGCAAAGGCCCCTTGTTTATCTTGGACTGGCCTTCGGCTTCAGGTTTGGGTGGGAAGGTCAGCATTGTGATAAACGTCTAATCCCACTGCTTCTCCCAAAGGGGTCAGAAAAGAACCAAATAAAGAAAAATCCGAGAATTAAAGCAGTATCTCTCCAGCCTGCAGATGCAAAACGTTGGTGTTTAATAACCAAGTTAAGCGGACTCATTATTTAAGTCAATACTTCATAATTAGTTTTATGCTGGGTTTTGTGTAAGCGTGAGGTCCCCAATCAGCTCATAGTAGAATTTCTCATATATACTCTGGCCTGCCCTAGCTTTATTAGAAGGCACAAGAAATAAGAATTTTGTATTTTCCATTCATGGCCCAAACATTAAGTGAGAGAGGTAAATCACTGGGGGATGGATACACTCCTGGTAACAGGGCTCAGAGGCACTGGTAGGAAAGAAAAGGAAGTTGAGAGGAAAAGATCAGATCAAAGTTTCAGCTGGGCCCTGTCCCACAGAGACACATCTGAAACTCTGCTTTGCTCCAGCCCTGCAGGGTGTTTGTGCCCAGGGAGAGGAGAGTTCAGTGTTCCAGATGACCGGCAAGCATGAATGTCATTGCTAACTGCCATGCAAACTCGGAAACCTTGGGAGCTCCGTGGAAGGCAGTCCAGAGTGATGCTTTAATGTCAATTATACTTAATGTCACTGCACTGTTTTCTTTCAGCCAGATATGTTTCATGGCAAGAGATCATGATTCCTAGAAAAAAAGAGAGAGAAGAAAAGAAAAAACATTTAGAAAAATTAATAATGAGCTGCTTTGGGGGTATTGCATATCAGCCTAGTGACTAAAGCATTTTTCAACATGTCTCCCCATCAGGCATTTCTTACACAACCTCTGTGTTGTTTTACTGCAGAGTTTGGCTGGGGCATATGTTACATACAACATGAAAAATATACAGAGGGCAATACGGAGGCCAAAGAAAACAAGATCAGGTACTTGGCAAACATTTTCCTAACTGAGCTATAAAGCAAATCAGTATTAGATGACCTCGAGAAGTACATTTGTTTGTCTGGGTTGTCATATCAAAGTGGCATCGACTGAGTGACTTAAAGAACAGAAGTTCATACTCTCACGGTTGTGGAAGCTGTAAGTCTGAGCTCAGAGTGTTAGGATGTCTTCTCCCATGGTCTGTAGACGCCTTCTTTCATGTCTTTGCATGATCTTCTCTCTGCACCTTTTTCTGTCCCCTCTATAGATTTGTCTGTAGTATTGGAGCATTCCCTTCATGAAAGAGAACAGCTTGAGAAACATGAGTCGAAGTTCTAAGGGCAGAGGACTGGGTTGCAGACTGCTTTCTCTCCCAAGCTGGATAGTGAGACAAACAACAATAATACATACATCCAGGCCCCTGCCGTTATTAAGAGCTTCATAAACATTACCTTGTTTTCATTACTAGAATATCACCCTAATAACCTCATATTAAAGGAGTTTATATTTGAAAGAAATCACTGCGGTTCATGGTGCTTATAACTGTAATTCCAGAACTCAGGCTGAAACATAGGATTGTAGCAAGTTCTAGGCAAACCTGGACTAGAGTGTCTCAAAATAGTAATGATAGCAATAGACTTTTTCTATACCTACAGCCACATGCTGAAGTTCTGGAGGTTAAGACTCCAATATAAGGGTTCTGAGAGCACACAGTGCAATCCCCACATGTGAAAAGCTATGCAAATCCATCAATAAAACCTCTATGCCATGTAAGATTTAATAAGTTATCGCCCAAGCCAGTTATCTTTAAGATATATACTTTAATAGAAGTAAGGAATACAAACAGATTTACAATACCAGATCCTGGATCCCACGCTTTTCTGAAGACGTGCACCAGACCAAGAGCCATAGAGAGAGAGCTCACATGTAAACTGAGTCTTTTATACATCAGGCGGGACCTGATGGTCCAACCCAGAATAATTAGCTAATGGCTAATGTCGGGGTGTGGCTATTAGCCTGATTGGCTAAAACCTTTCCCCATCAGTGCCACGTCCTTCCCATGTGGTGCTACGGGAGTGAACTGGTGTGGGTTGAAGTAGGCATAGCTAACAAGTGGGAACCCGGTTAGCTAGAGAGGGGTGAAGAGTTTGCATGAGGATTGAGAAAGGAAAAAGGAGCAGAGAGCATCCTAGGCAGAAGGATGGTATAGGAAATGTTTGGATCTGGCTCTAAGAAGATGTGTTTAGAGGTTGGATAGAGTAACTTCGTAAGATTAGAGCATTCGCTTTGAATAAGAGAACAGCTTGAGAAAATGATAAACCAAAGAAAGAAAGCTGGGCTGCAGACAGACTTTCTCTTCAAAGCTGGGGTTACAGTAAAACAAAAACAATAATGTGTACATACAACCCCGTGCAATTACTAAGATTTTTCATAAACATTGTCTAATTTTCATGGCTCTGATACTCAATGAAGTCATCAGGGCCTCATTCCAAGCATTATATGATGGTTATTATTTGAAATTAAACTGGAGGAGATATAAATGGCTCAATCAGCAGACTTTTGAGGGCTACCATCAGGGTGGTATTAGAGACAAAGCAATCTGATGGGCGTCAATGATGAGGAACATTCTGGAAGGGGAGAGAGCTATTTATGATTAAATCAGAAGTGAGCTGAGAAAGGGGGCAAAGGGGGCATTACTAAAGTTAGCAAACTTCCAGTAGATATAAAATATGCTATAGTTGGCATTAGTTGATAGATATGGTATAAAGGAAGATTCCATGATATAGGCAAAAGTGGCCCTGGGTAGGGTTACACATTTGGTTCCCAACTGACTTCTATATCTGGGTACAACTTAATTGACAAGACTCTGCCTCCATTTTTATACATTTTTATTGATATTTATTGAGCTCTACATTTTTCTCTGCTCCCCTCTCCGCCTCTCCCCTCCTGCCTTCAATCCTCCCCCTAGGTCCCCATGCTCCCAATTTACTCAGGAGATCTTGTCTTTTTCTACTTTCTACTTCCCATGTAGATTAGATCTATATAAGTCTCTCTTAGTGTCCACATTGTTGTCTAAGTTCTCTGGGATTGTGGTTTGTAGGCTGGCTTTCTTTGCTTTATGTTTAAAAACCACCTATGAGTGAGTACATGTGACAATTGTCTTTCTGTGTCTGGGTTACCTCACTCAAAATAATGTTTTCTAGCTCCATCCATTTTCCTGCAAAGTTCAAGCTGTCATTATTTTTTTCTGCTGTATAGTACTCCATTGTGTAAATTTTGCTTATCCATTCTTTAGTCGAGGGGCACTTAGGTTGTTTCCAGGTTCTGGCTATGACAAGCAAAGCTGCTATGAACATAGTTGAGCACATGTCCTTGTGTCTGCCCCCATTTTGCAGGTAGGACCAGGAGAAAGACCAGCTGCATATCCAGTATGCCTCTCAGACACTTGTCTATTATACTGTAATTGTGGATCCATTTTTCTGTCCTATCGCAGTATGTGTTCCTCAGCTGGGAAGGTGACAATACATTATTTATCCTTGTTCACCTTGCAGCTAGTAAAATACTTCAAAAGTTTGATGTTCAATAAACACCTTTGGAATTCATGAATCAGTGAGTGAGAGTAAGTAGCCAGGGAAACCAACACAGGAGTTGGGTTGAAGTTGAAACCTGAAAGGAAAGAGGAATTTTATCTATCTACCTATCTATCTATTTATGTATTTATTTCTTTGTTTTTAGTTTTTCAAGATAGGGTTTCTCTGTGTATTCTTGGTTGTTCTGGAACTCCTTCTGTAGACCAGGCTGGCCTCAAACTCACAGAGATCCGCCTGCCTCTACCTTCCAAGTGCTGGGATTAAAGGCGTGCACTACCGCCTAGCTGAAAGGAGGCATTTTATAAGACATGAGTGAATTGGATGGAAAATATAGAACCTAGTTTGACTAGAGGCCACTGGACAGATCTAAGTCTGCAATCAACAGGGCAACGGGGATGGAGAAAGGTCAGAGTCAGAGGTGTTCAGAATCTGCAGGGCCAGGACCGAAAGCAAAGGAGGAAATGTGTCAAGCCCTGGTCCCTAGTTCTGAGTCAGGAAACAAAGGGGGTGGTACTAGAGTTAGAAAAGACACCCCTCAGTCAGGCTCAGAATGCAGGCAGCACAGCATCAAGTGTGAGGTGCCTGATGAGATAGTCCAAGAGAGATACTCGAGCTGAGTATCTCAGCTCTAACAGGAAAGAGATCTGGATGGTGGAGGAGATTGGGAAGTTATCAGCATCCATGTGTGTAGAGACCTTGGAGATGGTAAAATATCAGGATAAGTGTGAAGGAGAAAGAAACCTGGAGCTGGGTTTCATGGTTCACATCCACGAGAAAAAAGAACTGACGGAAGAGTGAGGAAGAATAGGTGTAACAGGTGTAAAGAGTGGGTGGGGCTGACCCCTTGTGACCTGAGAGCATGTTTGCATCTGTCCTGGGTCTGCTCTTCAAAAACCTCAGACTCTTAATATAGAGGAATAAGGAAATACAAGGGCCAGCGTTCACCCAGTGCATGCATTGGTCAAGAACTAAACACTTTTCTTGGGTTCTCTCATTAATTCTTCATAACCATACTATTATGCATGATCCGTGTGTGTGTGTGTGTGTGTGTGTGTGTGTGTGTGTGTGTGTGTGTGGGTGTTGGGTGTTGGGGGTAGGGTTCACGTAGCCCAGGCTGTCCTCATTCCCACTAGAGAGTTGAGACAAGCCTTGAATTCCTAATATACCTGTATCACCTCCCAAGTGCTAAGATTACAAAGAGACCACACATAGCTTACATAATTTTTTTGACAGAATATCATTCAGACATAAAAATATACAATATGTAGCATGGGTGAAACTGCAGACATGAAATAAAATAAACCTGTCACTAAAAGGCAAAATCAGTGAATATGCTTATATTAGTTACATAAGGAGTCTAAAATAGACTCATAGAATCAGAGAAGAGAATAGGGAGTGCCACATTTCAAGTGTTTAATAGCCACGAGTGGCTTAGCTCTAGGAGCTCTAGACCTGGAAAGCCCGGGAATGGTACTGCAGTCAGACTGTGCTGGAGACAAACCCTGAGAATCAGAGCGATGAGGTGGAAAGCCGTCTATTACCACTGCTTAACAAAGGCGGACAGTGAGGCTGGGACAAAGACCTGCCATATTTACTCACCTCACAGCGGGAAGGCCAGGACTGAGGTCCATGGGCTTTGAGTTCACAGTCAGTGTCCTCTCACCACAGCAAGGTATGGATCCTGGCCTTGGGAAACTTGCTAAAAAGAAATTGGGAGTGGGGGCTAAAAGCGAAATCCGCTGGAACCCTGAGGAGTCCACCTTGGTGAGAGGTCTGGCTCTCAGACGGGACCGTGAAGAACATCCACTGGCTTTGGAAGATTTACTTTCATTGTATGTGTACGAGTGTTTCACCTGCATGTGTGGGTGTGCACTCGCCCACTGCCTGCGGCCTGGTACCTATGGAAGACAGGAGGGTTTCAGATGCCCTGGAACTTGAGTTACGAGCAACTATGAGCTCTTATGCTTTTAACCACTTAGCTATCTCTCCAGCCCCCTCTGCTTGTTTCTTGATGTGTCTCCCCTGCGCCTATTCAGGTACACCAGTGAGGAAAGGGAATCATGGGCACATGCGCAATAGTAGATTGCTGTGTCTTAGGATTTATCGTGCTGTGATGAAACACCATGACCAAAAGCAAGTTGGGGAGGAAAGGGTTTATTCAGCTTATATTTCTTTTTTTTAAAAAAAAATTTTACTTATTTATTATGTATACAATATTCTGTCTGTATGTCTGCAGGCCAGAAGAGGGCACCAGACCCCATTACAGATGGTTGTGAGCCACCATGTGATTGCTGGGAATTGAACTCAGGACCTTTGAAAGAGCAGGCAATGCTCTTAACCTCTGAGCCATCTCTCCAGCTCCCTTCAGCTTATATTTCTACATCATAGTCCATCACTGGAGGAAGTCAGAGAAGGACATCAGAGAGGTCAGGAACCTAAAGGCAGGAGCTGATGCAGAGACCAGGGAGGGGTGCTGCTTCATGGCTTGCTCCCCGTGGCTTGCTCAGCTTGCTTTCCATAGAACCCAGAACCACCAACCCAGGGAGGCACTACCCACAATGGAGTGAGCCCTCCTGCATCAATCGCTAATTGAGAAAATGTCCTGCAGGCTTGCCTATGGCCCAATCTAATGGAGGCATTTTCTCAGTTGAGGTTTCTACCTGACTTGTGTCAAGTTGACATAAAACTAGCCAGCTCAGCTTGCTTAAAAAATTGATCCATGAGAGTTCGGTGCTATCCTCACCTATATAGTAAGCTTGAGGATAGCCTAGGCTACAATGACATGCACTTTCAAACAGGAGATGAGAAGAGAAAAGAAGAAAAGGAAAAAAGAGAGAGAGAAAAGAAAATCCATCTTTTCACGAACATCATCCCCAACTGTTCCTACCTCGTTTACTTTCAGGATTCCCACGGCTCTGGAAGCTTCTCTACAGATTGTGTCCACTCCCTCTGAACTACAGGTGTGGAAATTGATTCCTGAAAAGGGGAAATTGGTCATAAGACCCTACAAGTTGCCAAAGAGCAAAACCAACTGTAGAGCCTAAGCCCTCAAAGTTCTTTTATCTTTGACATCTGATAGTACAATCCCTTTCTAAATCTTTCCTGAGGTGGCTCCTTCTGAGTTAGGAGCTATCTGGTAGCTTGAAGTTTACAAAGCTTTTCTGAAATGAACCCACTGATAAGTATCTTCAGCTTTGAAGACCAAGTCGGTTCTGTTGCAAAGACGCAGCTCTGCTGAACTGCATAAAAGCAGCCAGAGACCGTAATGAATTTAAATTTCATATAATTTTTAGAGTTCAAAGCAAGTCAAATGAATCTACAGTAATAAAAGTTGGAATGTTCGGACAGTGGTGGTGCATGTCTTTAATCCCAGCACTTGGGAGGCAGAGGCAGGCGGATCTCTGTGAGTTCGAGGCCAATCTGGACTACAAGAGCTATTTCCAGGACAGTTAGGACTGAACACAGAGAAACTTTGTCTCAAAAAACAAAACAAAAAACAAATCCCAAAGACAGCCAAAATGACAGGGCTCAAAATTTCTCAAAGAATGTAAGAGCAGAAACGTTAACTTGTAGTTCTCTTCCAATTGTTAAAGCCTCCTCTAAAAAAAAAAAAGTAACAACTGACTGGTGATAAAATGTAAAATGTTTTAATGTATGAGTTCTAAATATTATTTAAGATTAATAAATGAATTTATAACAGTGCTTTAAAAAAAGAAAAGAAAAAGTTGGAATGTTGAATTGGGAAATGACTAAGACCCAACATAGGCAGGATTTCTGGTCCTGGGGATGTTCCACATCTTGATATTTTTATGTGTTAGTTAGACATGTGTAGAGAAACATGAAAGAATTTCATGTCATTTCCATGTGCCAGGAAAGTTTTTTTCCCCTCTGTTTCCCAGATGTGAAGGGCTGGGGACATTTGTTTAGTGTGTCCAAGGCCTTGGGTTGACCCAGCACTGCAGCACACACACACACACACACACACACATACGCGCGCCACACCGTTCTCAGCACCACATCATACAAAGTGTGCAGCGGGCTGGTGGAAAGAGGTGTTGGTATTTTGGTTCCATAGAGACCCTATAGTTCATCCCTCTATTCCTCCTGCCCCTGCTTCTCATGATAATGAGAAACTCCACCACAGAGTAGAGAGTCTTTATTATAGTATGGAAAAGTGTTCATAGAAGAACTGGGGTCAGAGAGAAGACTCTGTGGTTAGCAGCATTTGCTGCCCTTGCAGAGTGCTCAGGCTCAGTTCTCAGCTCCCACAGGGTGTTCACAACCATCTGTAACTCCAGTACAGGGGGTCTGAGTCCCTCCTCTGACTCTCAAGAGCACTGGGCGTGCAAATGGTACACATGCATGCACAGAGGCAAAAGTGAATTTTTTTTTAAAATATTTATTTATTTATTAAGTATACAATGTTCTATCTGCATGTATGTCTGCAGGCCAGAAGAGGGCACCAGACCTCATTACAGATGGTTGTGAGCCACCATGTGGTTGCTGGGAATTGAACTCAGGACATTTGGAAGAGCAGGCAGTGCTCTTAACCACTGAGCCATCTTTCCAGCCCCCAGCA
>JAQHUG010000003.1:651000-671219 GCA_028555095.1 Dicrostonyx torquatus
ACTCTTTAAAAATTTATCTAATATGGAACTTAATGCTTTCTTTTTGATTATTTCTTGTGTGTATGGGTGTTTTTACAGGCTTATATGTCTGTACACCTTGTTCATGCTCGGTGCCAGAGGAGAGCAGAAGAGGGTGTCAGATCCTCTGGAACTGGAGTTAGAGACACTTGTGAGGTTCCATGCGGTTGCTGGGAATTGAACAGAGTCCTCTGAAAAAAAGCTGCCAGGTCAGGGTGAGTGGGAGGAGAGGAGAGAGGGGGAACTGGGATTGGTATGTTAAAATAAACAAACAAGTAAACAAATAAATAAAATTATTTATTTAAAGAAAAACAGCCAGTGTTCTTAACTGCTGATCTATCTTTAAAGAGATAGTCCCTATATGTCTTCTTTTTACATAATGGAAAAGGTCTGTGTTAGATACGGTACTGTGGCATCTGTAGCTTCTCATGAACTCATTAATAAGAATACATTCTGTTTCCTCCCAAATACTCAGAGACTAGCAACTTTAGCCTCATAGAGAATTACTAACAAACTGTGAAATGTCGCCTACAAATGTTGTACAGGAAGTGACTGCTACTTTCCATTCGCCATAATCTCTGAAGATAGCTTTGGGGATTTTGCACCCTGACCACAAAGCAGCACCTTGTAAAGTTTTCCTGATGCCCTAGTTCCAGCAAGATCTACAACCAGAGTGATATGAACTGTCTTGTAGTTGATGTCACTAATAGAACACAGGTTTCATGTCACACTGCTAGAGTTAAAATCTTAGTTCCAGGAAGATCTACAACCAGAGTGATACGAACTGTCTTGTAGTTGATGTCACTAATAGAACACAGGTTTCATGTCACACTGCTAGAGTTAAAATCTTGGTTTTAACAGTTATCACCACTGAGATCTTTAAGCAAATTAGCCTTCCTGAGTCTTAGATTTTGCTCTATAAAATGAGATAAATGCTATTTTATAAGGTTCTGATTGACGTGTGTGTGTGTGTGTGTGTGTGTGTGTGTGTGTGTGTGTGTGTGTACCTTAGCTAGTTCTTTCTTTTTTTTGTTTTTGAGACCGTGTTGCTTTGTGTAACCCTGTCTGTTCTGGAACTTTGTAAACCAGGCTGACCTTGAACTCAGCCACCTGCCTCTGCCTCTCTAGTGCTGGGATTAAAGGTGTGTGCCAGCATGCCAGGGCCAGATTAGTTCTTTCTTATTTTTGTGCCTTATATAAACAGAGCCATGTACTAAGTATTTCTGTCGTGCCCACCTTCTTTCGATTGGCATGAAATTCATCTTGTTATTTTGGAAAGTCTGCTATAAAATGCCATCGTTTAATCATAATATTTAATCTGTTCCAAATACTGGTGATGATGTATGAGTTCATTTATAGCACAAAAAGGGAGGCTGAGCAGAGAAAGGTTGAGAAACACCTCTGAATATAACCGAGAGTAGAAGAGAATACAGAAAAGGGTTTGGGGTTTCTTCTATTTGCTTGTTTGTTTGAGACAGGGTTTCTCTGTGTAGCTTTTGGAGCCTGTCCTGGTACACACTCTGTAGCCCAGGTTGGCCTCGAACTCATGGAGATCTGACTGCCTCTACCTCCTGAGTGCTGGAATTAAAGGCGTGCACCACCACTGCCCAGCCAGAAAAGTTTTGAGAAGACTCTAGAATCGTGTTTCTCAGTCTGGTGGTGGTGAGCCTTTGGGATTGCATATCAGATGTTTACATTATGATTCATAATGGTAGGAAAATTATAGTTATAAACTAACAACAAAATAATGTTATAATTGGGGATCACCACAACATGAGGAACTGTATTAAGGTGTTGCAGCATTAGGAAGGTTGAGGACCACTGATCTAGAGCAATATAATTTTTATTAACCAGATATACTGGGGATGTTAATATGTTGCCAAGAATCTCTCTCTCTCTCTCTCTCTCTCTCTCTCTCTCTGAAAATGATGGATTAGAATTATGTTTCTATTCCTTATTGTGTGGCGTAGGCAAGCTAATCTTCCTGTTTCATGTCTGTCTGTGTAAATGAGGGTTACTGAAAAGACGGAAAATGGAAACAAATGTTAATCAAGTAACAGTTTCTGCATATACATGCCCAAAAAATCTTTAGCTATCTATGTGTGATGGTACATATCTGTAATCCTGTCACTCACGAAGCTGACGGAGAGAATGAATCATGAGTTTGAAGCCAACCTCAATAAAAGGGAAAGCTTAGTAAGGATGGCATATTGCCTCAGTGGGTAAAGGCACCAGATGCTAAGCATGGCTATTTGAGTTCCATCCCTGAGACCCACGTAGTGGAAGCAGAGAGCATCTCCACCCATTGTCCTGCGACCTCCGCATGTATCACGTGGCACTTTCTCACGTGGCTGCACACATACACACATAAAATCAGAGAAGATTTTAGATTATCAGCTATTGTTAAGCTACATGTCCACAGAAGAGAGTTAAATGTACCCAATAGCATATTGGTATTGTCTTTTTAAATCATACTGGATGGGATTTCCTCATGAGCAGAAAACACAGCTTGCACTGCTTATGTCCTCTGCCCCTGCTGTCCCTTCCTAGAAAGTGACTGAGGAAGGAGAAGAGGTAAAGCTCAAACCAGTCACTCTCTGCTTGTTCCTAGCTGTGATAAGATAGAGACTGGATGGAGGCTTTCCTGCATCCATGGATTTGAGACACCAACATCCTCCCCGGTCATCATTGTCATGGGTCCCTAATGATGCACTGTCACCCTCTGAAGAAGTGCCTACTTCCAAATCCCCTCTTCTGTTCAGATCTCCTCCGTCAGTAATAAAAGACTTAGATTTAGAAAGTGCCTTAGCACTTGGGGTGAGGCAGAGGCTGTAAATAGGTATGCTGATGATCTAGACCTCTGAAGGTGTCAATCATAATCAAACACACACACTCTGGCTGATCTGTGGATTGGCGCAGGCATGATTGCAGGGGACTCTGGACAGGGATGTGTGTGTGTGTGTTCCTGCATACGTGAGCCAGAGTACACACACAGAGGATGAGGATGCTGCTGAAGGAGATCCCAAGGATTGCTGTTTCTGAGTGATGTGATTTTGTGGGCCAGGTGATCTCCTTCCTTTGACCATTATTATTTGAGAAACGAGGGTAAAACCTTCTCAAGCTGTGTGTGGTGGCACACACTAGAAATCCCAGCACTTAAAGAGCTAAGGCAGACAGAATACCTGCGTCTGTTGCCAAACAAACAAAAACAAAAAAAAATTAATTAATTCCTAGACAGACAGTCAGCCTCCAGTCTGCAGTGGGGAAGCTTGTATGCTATTGGCCTTCCCCCTTCCCACCGTCACACTTGGAGAACTTGTCAGGATGAGGGGGCTAATATGTCTGTACTCGGGTCATTTCTGTGACTTAGGTGTAGCAGGCAGTCAGACTGCTAGTCACAGCTTACGGCATGCCGTCACCTGTCATTTGCAGCTGTAGAACTCCAGCCAGTTCAAGGTCCAGAGCAGATCCATCCTGCTCTGTGTTCTTCCTCCTATGGATTCTCAGAGCACTCCTGACCCTCACACCCTCCTATGGATTCTTAGAGCACTCCTGACGCTCACACGATACTCACCACACACTGTGTTGAACTGGATTTGGTGCCTGCACATTGCTCTGTTAGACTGGAGGCTTTTCGAAGACAAAAGATGATTCTCCACTTCCTGGCAGTACCTAACACAGTCACAGAGTACCACTTGTATTTGTGAACAACGAAGTGCTCCTGGCCACTCCCCTTTGGATGCCAACTACATTGTCAGAGTTCTTGTCGGTTTGTGGCAGCCAGATTAGGTGCTCGTTTACGGGAATGTGGACTCAGTATACCTGAGTATAATGACATACAATACTAAGATGCTGGATGCTCGGCACTGCCGCGAATTCAGGACACTTTTGCCGTGGTTCATATTCTCAGAAATAGGCGTATATGAACAGTTGGACACATCTTTGATACAGACTAGCTTGCATCACTGGCCTAACGCCTCGACGGTCACTTAGATGACCTTCCACACGCCTGCTTTAGTTTGAGGCTCATGATTCCAAATAACCAGCATAGATATTAGATTAGATTATTAGGTAGATTATTGGCCTAGAACAGAGTCTAAATTTCAAGGCAGAGAAAGCCTTGAACTACTGACATTTCGGCATCTCTAACCATCTGATTTTGGGGGGGGGGGGCTTTGTTCTTTGTTTTTTAATTTATGTTATTTTATTTATGCATGTGTACATGTGTCTGTGTGAGTACAAATATATGATGTGTGTGTGTGTGTGCGTGTGTGTGTGTGTGTGTGTGTGTGCCTGTGCCTGGAGAGGCCAGAAGAGTTCCCTTGACACCAGAGTTACAGGCATTGGTGAGCACCTGATGTGGGTGCTGGGATCCAAATGCTGAGGTTGTAATTGAGCAAGTGCTTTTAACAGCTGAGCCGAGTCTCCAGCCAATTCTTTTTTTTTTTTTTTTAATGTATACAGTATTCTGTCTGTGTGTATGCCTGCAGGCCAGAAGAGGGCACCAGACTCCATTACAGATGGTTATGAGCCACCATGTGGTTGCTGGGACCTTTGAAAGAGCAGGCAATGCTCTTAACCTCTGAGCCATCTCTCCAGGCCCCTCTCCAGCCAATTCTTTGCTCTTCTGTTTTTGTTTTGTTTTGAGGTAGGCTCTCACTCACTCTATAGCCGGGTTGACCTTAATTTTTATCAATCCTCTTGCTGCCATCTCCCAAATGTCGGTATTATAGGAAATGTGGCTCTGGCACAGGTTGTAGGTTTTATTGTTGTTGTTGTTGTTGTTATTGTTTGGGCTTTGTTGTTGTTGCTATTTATTTTGACATAGGGTTTCTCTGTGTAGCTCTGGTTGTCCTGGAACTCACTCTGTAGATCAGGCTGGCCTTGAACTGAGATCTGCCTCCCAAGTGCTGGGATTAAAGGCATTTACCACCACAGCACAGTTGAGTGAGACAAATCTCCCTCCTCATCCGTTTTATTTTCTGCCCTGTGACAGTACTGCACAACATCTGAGTAATTGTTTTGTTTTTTTCTCATAGTGTCTTCTGCAGCTAAAATAAGTGGTTTTGGACTTAGACGAGCCAACCACACATCTGTTTAAGTTGCAAGGGTAAAATGTTGACCTTAAGGTGTTAAAATTTATCAAAAACCAGGGTTGGAGATATGGCTGGCTCAGTGTGGGAACACTGGCTGCTCTTACAGAGGACCTGGCTCCAAGCACCCATATGTTGCTCACAAATGGCTGTAGCTCTAATTCACGGGGACCCAACACTCTCTTCTAAGGCCTCTTTGGGCACCAGTCATGCAGGTGATACGTCAACATATTTATAGGCAAAACACTTAGAAATATAAGATAAAACTTTTCAGTTCTGAAGTTATTAAAACACTATTAGTTTCTACATCGTGGATAAAATTCTCTGAAAAACCTGCTTTTTTCTGAGGTTTCCATTTGTTGCGTGGGCCCTTGAGTATTAAGTGAATGTAGTTTCAGCACACAACACCAAAGGCTGCACAGTGCTGATCAAGCGGAAGTCCAGGAGAGTCTAACACTCTGTCAGTTATGAGCTCTGGTAAGGGAAACCAAGGTGGGGCATTTGTTAAATCCCCCTGCGTGGATTCTGCCCCCGCGTGGATTAAAGCCTCTACAGAGCAGAAAGGAATGCCATAGCCCTGGGGACCCGTTCTTCTGCATTCTTTCCAAGACCGCGCTGAGGAAGAGAAGGAAACAAGGAAACAAAAGAGGCCCTTTGTGTAAACTGTAAGAGCTCAGCATGGTGAGGACACACACCCGCACACAGTAGCACACATTGTGTATTTCCTACTTTGCATGGCATAAAATGCATCAAGTCGATAAATGCTTTACAATGAGAAATTTTTTATTTTATTTATTGTTTTTAATTGAGCTATACATTTTTCCTCACTCCCCTTTCTTCTTCCCCTCATGAAAAACGTTTTGCATATTCAGTTTAACATCCACGTATAAAGATCCCCTTTGCAGCCCCTGCATAACTGTATGCAAATGAAAAATGTACTATTCTGCAGCCCATTCTGCCAGCAGACAGTATGATCAACAGCAAGTCTCTAACACATTAGCTCCGGGTCTGGGTGGAGCTCGGTGATAGAGTGTTTGCTTAGCATGTGCCAGGCCCTGGGTTCCTTCCCCAGCCCTGCAAAACAAAAGGCCAGCAACCACAACACGTTAAGCTCAGATGCCCTTCTGTCTCTTGTAAGAGAGTCACGTGATTGTGTAGGTGATGTGGGATTACAGACCTGAAGATCAATCTCCCAATCCATTGTTTTATGGTTGAATTGGTTATGCCATAAGGCTATAATTCTGCCCCAAGGAACAATAGGCAACAGGTTTATGATGTACGTGTTTTGTTTTTTTTTAAATCTAAAGAAGCCCTTTTTCTCACATGAAAAATTCGTAAACATAAACGGCATGATAAACTTTTATTTTAAAAGATCATGTTGGGGCTGAAGAGACGGTTCAGTGGCTAAAGTGCCTGCCACTCATGCATGAGGACCCGAGCTCAATCCTTTGCATCAGTGCAGAAAAAAACCAGTGCAGTGGCTCACACTTGTAATCCCAGTGCTGGAGGGGTGAAAACCGGCAGGTTCCTGGGGCTTTTTAATCAGTCAGTCTAGCCTGCTTGGTGAATTCCAGACCATTGGGGAGGGGGGTTGATTTCTGACCTACACACACACTCAAATGCATGAACACACAGACATAGAAAATCAGGGTGAGTATGGTTAAAAAAAAAAAATGATAGCTGTAGGTATTGGTTCCTAAGGAAATCTGGCGTCCATTAAAGTGCAATTGAACTTCCAGTGAAAACAGCTCATGGACATTCATTAACTGCGGTGCCATGCTAAGTTTAGAGGCTGAGACCTCAAAAGAGTCTCCTGTAACTCTGGCCGAGTCGGGCAGCACCCTAAGGTGTGAACACTTGGCTGAGGTTGTAGTCTATTAACCTCAGTCCCTGGTCTCTCGCTGATCTGGAGCCAGGAGGGAGGTTGAGATACAAGACAGATCAGCAAGTCACACTCTGATGGACACAAAACACATGAGGAGCCCTCCTGACACATCAGATGCTGCCCCCTGCCTCCCCACACAGGAAACCCTGTTACTTGTTTTGTAGATTCTTTCCTTCTGGTTTTGGGGATTAGACCTAGTGCCTTATGCAGGGCCTACCCCTGAGCTTCAGGCTCCGCCCTCTTTTTACTCATTATTGTGACATAGAATCTCACTAAATTGCCCAGGAATTTGCAGGCTTTGAGCTCACTCTACTACAGTCCAAGCAGACCTTGAACTTGTGAGCCTCCTACTTCAGCTTTCCCAGTGGCTGGAATTACAGGCCTGGGCCTCCAAGTGGGGCTCTTTCACAACCTACTAAATGTTGGAAGGTAGCTGCCACACCGTCCTATAGTATTCTGTCCCACTGACCTTCACCTATAACTGTGCCAAGTATTCTTTATACCTGTTTCTCCAACTTTATCATGTCCTAGTCACATTCCTGGAGGGGGGGCAATCTTTCGTTTTCGTTTTTGTTTTTGTATCCGTCTCTTCCAGCTTTTAGCACCTTACCCTGCTCACAAATGTGCCTCATTTGCTAGCATGGCTCATATAAGATGCAATGGGACTGTCCCTCCTCTGTAACATCACAGCGCATGTTACATGAGTGCAGTCTGGACTTAATCCACAGTCATCTCTACTAGTAGCCAATCCGATTCTTATTTGATTACAGGTTCCAACCCTGTACTTGTGTCTGGTTGTAACTTTCAACTTGTCTCTATTAAATTTCCCCCTGTGTTTGGCTCAGAAGCCCAGCTAAAAAGACAGACATGTACCTCCAGAGTACCCAGTCGGATTAACTTGTCTACCTAACTTGGTGTGTATATATTTAATAGAAATTATGTTTCCCACTGATTTTGCAAGTTAAAGGCAGTGATCTTAGGGACAGGAAGTAGTCAGAAGTGAGCTGTCTCCACAGTGCTTCCTATAAACTAATTGGCTTCCACTATGTGGCCTCGGATTTCTCTTCTCTAAACAGAACTGACAACATTAGCTTACTGTGTAGTCCTGGGCCTCACTTGGGAGAAGGCATTTGAATGAGCTGAGTTAGCTGTTCAATTAATTGAAGGAGCCACTAGCCATCAGCTTTCCAAGAACTTTAGGGAACAAGGGACCCACACCTTTGTGTCCCCAGTACCATCTGCACTTGGTAAGTGAAGAGTGGAAGTTTTGAATGTGGGTGGACATTAAGCCACATATCGAGACAGTCTGTCCTCATCTCTTCTTTCTTTTTTCCCCTTTTTGAGACATGGTCTCACCATATAGCCTTGGCTGGCCTGGAATTCACTGTGTAGACCAAGCTGCCTTCAAACTCAGCGATCCACCTGTGTCTGCCTCCAAGTCCTGGGATGAAAGGTGCGCACCGCCACACCTGGCTTGAGACTTCATCTTGAATCAGACTTTGTTGCATCTAGAAAACTTAGGACTGGGGATGTGGTTTGTGGCAAAATATGTGCCCAGCATGTACTCGGCCCTGCAGTAACAAAACAGACTAAAAGCTTACCCCGTTACTCGTTAAATCAACATTGGGCTCACTGCCCCCCTTTCCTCCTCATTTTATCCCCCTCACCGTCTTTTCCCTTATCCCCACCCCCTCCTCCCTTCCTTCTTCCTATTGTTTCTTTAAAACAAGCCCTCGGACTAAGGTATGAAGAGGAGGAGTCCCTGTGTCCAGTCTCCTGACCACGGCCTATGGCTTGGTCCTTGTGCTCACCACACTATCTTAGAGAGTCCTGCAACAGAAACCATCTGGGGAGTGGGGACTATCCTAACCAGACATCATCCCAGATTCCAGATGTTTGAAATTCCACTGGCAAGCTTCAAGCCTCATTCCTTTAGCTTTAGGCTTTGTCTAAATACCAAATATTGCCTGCACTCGAGAAGACATTGAAATGTATCTGGCGGTTAGCAATTCATAGCTGATGCAGCCTTCTCTCCTCTCTCTCTCTCTCTCTCTCTCTCTCTCTCTCTCTCTCATTTATCTACTTTTATTTTATGTGCACTAGTGTTTGCCTTCATGTATGTCTGTGTGAGTATGTCAGATCTTGGAGTTACGGAGAGTTGTTAGCTGCCGTGTGGAATTGAATCCGGGTCCTCTAGGTTCAAAAAGTCAGTGCTTCTTAACTGCTGAGCCATCTCTCCAACCTCCCTTTTCCTCCTCTCTTCTGAAGATCTTCATACATAGATCCTGTGCTGGCCTGGGCGCTAGGCTGGGGAGGAACCATGTGCTTCTCACTAGCTGGCAGTGAGGCTGCTAGTTGGGGAGACTGGCAGAAGAGGCCAAGAACCCCCACCCCAGGGCTCCCTCCATCTGCAGCTAAGCATGCCCATACCCTTCTCCCCCAGAACTTTCTTCTCCCCAAACCCTCACAATCCTGCTGTGCTTCCCCAGTGCCTGTTCTGTTTCTCCCTGTCTTTTACAGTGCAGTGTGATGGTCATTAATGATAACCACCTTTGCTGGGTGTGTGCTCTGTGAGATCGTTGACACCGGCCATGTACAGTCCTCCCAACGCCCTTTGAATGATGGTGTTCTTTATCTTCCTCTTACAGAGAAGAGAAAGCTGAGAGAGGCCAGGGGACTCTCTGAATCCAGGTGTGATCCCAAAGCTCACTCCTGCCGAGGCATCATGGTGCCTCAGGAAGTGCATACAGTGTTCCAGAAAAGTCTGGATGTCTCACTTGTGCCAGTCCACACACATAGCCCTCACCGTACAGAACCCTACAAGCTTGGCTTGAGTTACTGAGTCTTAAGTCCTGGTCTATGCAATGAGTGGTTGATGAGAAGGTTCCCGAAGTCCCTTTTACTTTTATTGTCTTGTTTTTAGACAGGATAGGCCGCTGCAGCACAGGCTAACTTTGAAGTCACAGTGTTTCTTTTGCCTCAGGCTTGCAAGTGCTGGAATGGCCCTTCCTTTTTCTTTTCTAACTATTCGTGATGGTTTTATTCTCCTGAGGCTTACTCACGCATTCTGGGTAAAGAAAAATAGGGAAAGCTCCTGCTGCTCAGGTTTAGTGAATGCTAAATGTCCCAGAACCATTGAGAAAAGAAGTATACTTCAATTGAAGAAAGGGTGTCTACATTGCTGTCACCACTAGAGGGCAGTCCACTGTACACTACACAGTGTGCATGAACAGACTTCGATCCCTGCCCTGGGATAAGTAACCTATTGTGGCGCTCTAATTTTGTAAACTCTGACCTACACGGGCTGATAAATAACTCAGTTCCAAACCCCTACGCTAAGCTCTGTGGTTTTCCTAGAGCCTACTGTGACTATACATTCAGTAATCATTTCTGTAGTTCATTACCCAGAACCTGGGGACACGTGGGGAGCCTGTACTCACTGGGCACAGGAAAAGTTGGAAAGCCCTATTAGAAAAAAGATGGAGTTTGTTCTTAGTCACCGGCCAGTCCATTTTGTCTTATGTAGTATAGTGTACTCAATAAACTACAAGAGAGAGAATATGGTTTTTGTAAAAAGTTTTTTCTTGTCTGGTCTTTTTGAAGGTGGTCTGGAATAATCAAGAGAATCTAATGAAACTCAAGGTTTTAAAAAGCAAAACTTAAGCTCCTCTAAGAGGTAGCCCCTTCCTCACTACAGAGGAGCGGGAGGGAGCTGTTTCCAGAGCAGCCCCTCTGCCTGTCCCAGGACTAGGGGCCTGCTGGTAACATTAGGGCGGAAAGGTTTATTCCCCTAGCACTGGTTAAGTGTGGGGACTGCCTGTAAAAGCCCCACTGGGGAAAGCCCACGGCTCCGGGAAAGCATTTTGCTTAAACACAGGAAAGTCCCCTTCCAACACCTCTTCCCACAGACAAATGCTACGGTGAAATGTCAGAAACGCTCCCCTTCCCCGCACCCCTGCTTCGCACTAGTTTAGCTAGGCTGTAGTTTCTTCTTAAGCTTAGCCATCTGTAAGGAGTCCCCCACCCCTCAAAAAAAATAATAAAAATAAAAAATAAAAACCCGTGTTGCCCAGGGACTCAGACTAGACTAACCATAGGGTGGCCGGGCTGCCCTTTCCCTCCCACCCACCAGATGGCGGGCACGTGGCAAGCAACTCCCACAAATACTACCAAGGCCCCTGCCAGCCCAGACTGTAGAGTCAACATATGGTAATAATTAGTATCTTAAGACGACAAAAGGGTCTCAGAACTCCGCAGAGATCCTGGTGGCACCTTGGAGTCGGAGGGGTTTGAAGTTCAAGGATCACAGCGGATTCGCAGGCCCCAGTTGATGCTCCCTGCCTCGCTCAAGTCATTTGTATTCACAGAAGCAGCCTCCCGGTGCTGCTCTGTTTAATTCTGGGTGTGTTATAAATAGAAGCTAGACTTCTGTCAGAGCACACCACCCACCACCGCGTTCCGGTCCTCTGGGGACATCAGCCAAATCTGAGCCTCGGTTTCCCTCTAGTGGCCTCTTTCGGCAAGTCTCACAGCCAATCCTTTGCATGGATTTACACCGCCTATAGCAAGGGCCTACTGGGTGCACTTGGGTGCTCTTCTCTAGCGTTGTGTGAGGCTGGAGCCACTGCGCCGGTTTCAGAGGAGACAAAAGCTAGTGATTCCACCTCCAATGCAGAGAAATGCAGTACAATGCAGACCGGCCAGTCTCTCAGCTTTCCTGGGGGCTGCTGTATGGAAACTGGAGGACAGGGGATTAGGCCACAGAGAACTTCTGCTCAAGTGAGTCGGTTATCAGGATCTCTTAGAGGGATTATTCTTCCCTGTGCCGTAGTCTGCTCCTCAGTAAAATAGGTCTGACTATCTGCCATGTGTTCAAACCCACAATGCAAAACCAAAAGCAAAAACATGTCAGTTTACAGAAAACCTTTCTCACATACTCAGTAAAAGGAAACCGAAAGTTTTATTTCTAAACTGATTGTGCCACTCAAGCTGGGCAACACGTCAGATACAAGTGTGACACATGGGCTTCCTCTCACAGCCTTCCACTTGGCACCACACTTGTTCCAAGAGCACTTGATGTTTGGGGTACACATGATAGAAAGTGGCAAGAAACAGATGTTGGGTTGTGAGCTGCCTGACATGGGGCTTGGGAACCGAGCTCTGGTCCTCTGGAAGAACAGCCAATGCTCTTCACTGATAGACCAGCTGTCTAGTCCCATCTTCTGAAAGTTTTTCTTTTCTCTTCATTTTTTTTTTCTCTAGACAGAGTTCCCCTGTAGCTCTGGAATTTGCTCTGTAGACCAGGCTGGGCTTGAACTCATAGAGATCCTCATGTCTCTGCTTCCTGCATGCCAGGATTAAAGGCATGCACCGCCACTACCTGGCCATTCTTAAAGTTTTTTTTTAACCCAGGTGTCCCAAACTTTTGATTCTTCTGCCTAGCCTCCAAGTGCTGGGATTGCAGGCAGAGGACACTATCTTCAGTCTTTGTTTTCTTTATTTTAAAGGCAGGGTCTCACTGTCATGTCCAAGTTCAAGTGATCTTCTAGCCTTAGTCCCTAGCAGCTGGGATTCCAGATGTGTGTCAGCACTCACGAAATGCTAAACACTATACTAGACAGATGAGTTACATACTGGGATTCTGATATTTACAAAGCCCTTGCTGTAATCAGTTGCCCATAATTTCTCTTCTCTACTTTTGCATAATCCTTCTATTGGGAATAAGTTCCCTTTTTATTAGAATGGCGTTTGTCATCTTTTCATCCCCCTAAATGCGTGCCTCTGGAAAACAAAAATCACTCAGAATGTCTGTAATTCCAGTTTCAGGGGATCCAACACCTTCACACAGACATACATGCAGGCAAAACATGAATGCACGTGATATAAAAATAAATCATTAAAAACCAATAAACCACGACCAACTAACACCATAACAAGGAAAGACGACAGGCACCAATAGGGTGAAGTCCAGGGACTTTGAAGCCGCTTTGGTTCTGCTCATGGGAGGAGCCAGGGGCAGGCAAAGGACTTCTAATACTTCCAGCCTGGATCTCCAAAGCCTTGGCTTGCCCCCTTCTTGCCCACAGGAGCTCGCATGGCTTATTGTTGTGGTCTCTGACCCATACACGCTATCAGCCAGCGTCTGCATTGCTCATTAGAGGTTTTTCCTCTTTCCAGTATCCTATTATGTTGGAACGTTGGGAACTCACACTGAGATCAAGAGAGTGGCAGAGGAAAAGGTTACCTTGCCCTGTCACCATCAACTGGGGCTTCCAGAGAAAGACACCCTGGACATTGAATGGCTGCTCACGGATAATGAAGGGAACCAAAAAGTGGTAAGTACCCTCCTCGCTAGAGTTGCTCTCCTCTCCACCCTCGCATTCTTTCCTCGCACCTTTGCTTTCTTCAAATCTTTCTCTCTAGCCTGAACAATTTCACATGCAAGGCTACAGAAGAGGACCAGGGTGGCACACACCTATAATCAGAGCACTCAGGAGGCGCATGCAAGAAGAACTCCAGCTTGAAGCTAGCCTGGGCTGCGTAGTAAAACCATGCCTACAAAAAGAGACGGGGGCTGGAGAGATGGCTCAGCGGTTAAGAGCATTACCTGCTCTTCCAAGGGTCCTGAGTTCAATTCTCAGCAACCACATGGTGGCTCACAACCATCTGTGATGAGGTCTGGTGCCCTCTTCTGGCCTGCAGACATACACACAGATAGAGTACTATATACATAATAAATAAATAAATATTAAAAAAAAAGAGAGAGACAGGAAAATAGAAGAGTATTTGGGTTGTGAGGGTGTGAGAGTCTTTGGGTTGGGCAGAACTAGTCCACAGCCACTGGGCACTCAGGGGGCACTGGGGAAGGGAGTCTGCACTCTTGGCATCTTTGACTAAGAAGGGGTCTACAGAGGAGCAGCCTGTCCCCCAGACTATTGGATAGAACTCCAAGCCCAGAACTCTCTTCCTCCTGTTTCTCTGAAACCATCATCACCTGCCCAGGTTTTGACTTAACGTAGTCCAGGTTCTAAAGATCATAGACTATGACAAAGAACACGTGACACAGAGGGACAAGCATAGGACATGAATGACAGTGCTGTTCACAGATGTGACTAGTCCACGAGACAACTGCTGGCTCTGAGTCAAAAAATAAAGAAACAGGCTTGGGACTTCCACACTCAGTGTAGGTAGAGCCATGATGGGCTTTGGTGTCCCATGCTTCCAGCAGTGTGGACAAACACAGTAGTGCTCAGCCTCCTGAGGATGCCCTGTGCTGCCCGACTATGACTGAGTTACCCACAGTGACCTTGGTGTCTTGCAGCCAGGATCTCCCTCATTCAGGTGCTCCACGGTGTAGCTGTTCTCATTCACACAGCAACTCACAGTTGTTTTTATTCAAAGACTCATCTTTTCCTCAGACTCTGATTGAGGAAGGTTGGTAATAATGAATAGATAAGAAACCTAATTCCCTAGAAACACCCGTCAGTCACAGTAGTTGGCGGTGTGTTGCCGAATGTTAAAATCTAGAATGTGTTCTGTTTTATTATTACCAGCTCTTGCAGACAGGTTTATGGGGCATCTATGTTTTTGTCGTGGTCTACCCTAGTGACCGAGAAACCATGGTAAGAGGTATTGGCATGTCTGAGGTGTGTGGCATGTCCCTTCATAAGATCTGGCCTTGCTGTGTGTCTGAGGTCAACTCCACTCTTCTGAACCTCTCTCTGTCTTTAGAGAAAGTATGTCCTACGTTCCATTGGGCAAATTTCTCCATAAGCAGAAATGCTATTCAATGGGGCTGGAGTTAAGAGCACTGGCTGCTCTTCCAGAGGTCATGAGTTCAGTTCCCAGCAAACACATGATGGCTCACAACCATCTAGAATGAGATCTGGTGCCCTCTTCTGGATTGTAGGCAGACATGCAAGAAGAACACTGCATATATAATAAATAAATATTTTAAAAAAAGAAAAAGAACAGGCTCCAAAGCCACAGAGAAACCCTGTCTCAAAAAACCAAAATAAATAAAGAAAGAAAGAAAGAAAGAAAGAAATGCTGATCAACTTAGGATAAGGTTACATTTCATAAACCAATAGGGAATGTCACAAACTCAGAGTATATATATATATATATATATATATATATACACCTATCTATTGAATATCAAAGTGGGACCTATCTTACCTTAAATATATTTCTATCCTTTTTGCCTAGAGTTGGGCAAAGTGGCCGAGCATAATGCCTATTTATGATTACCAGAGTGTCATGCATCTTATGTGAAATAAGATTTTTGTGATTTTTTTTAAAAAGTGTCCTGCGTGTCTATGCGAAGGTGTCAGATCAACTGGAACCTGAGTTACAGACAGTTGTGAGCTGCCATGTGGGTGCTGGGAATTGAACCCAGGTCCTTTGGAAGAGCAGCCAGTACTCTTAACCACTGAGCCATCTCTCTAGTCCCATGACTTTTTTTTTTTTTTTTAAATCTATGACTTGGGGAGTCTTTTAAACTTGCCTTCTTTTTTTATGTAGCTTTGCTTCTTTCTCTTATTAAAAAAGAAAAAGAAAGAAAGTTTGTCCTTTCCTCTGAATGTCCCTATTACTAATTTCATAGGAGGGTTTTGCTGGGGGAAGCTAAGGTTTCCACTAAAATACCTCTCCGGATCACACTGGAGTTTAACCTGCTTACACAGCTGCCTGCATCACCTTGCTGTGTGATCCTGCTTGTCATCTTGTTCTCACAGAGCGTCCTCCAAAGACGACCTGTTCTCTGCAGAGCAAGGTCACCTTAACCTGACTGTTTACTCGAGAATGTCTTGGTCAGTCACAAACATGCTATTCTCAGCTCTGAACGGAGTAAATGGGAGTTCCTGGAATAAAAGCCAAAGAATAACCCTGAGAAAGACTCTCCTCTGACCAGACTTGAGTCCGACTCCCAAGTTCTAAGTGATCTGGGGCTGCCTTTTCTGTCCTGGAATCTGTTTTGTGTGAGGGTCCTGCCAAGTCAGTTTGATGAACCTCGCGCTGGGCATCTGCCCATCTGCGATACTGAATCAACTGGCCAACCTTCACCAAAAATCCCCTCAAGTCAATAAAGACAGAAACTCTTACCTCTGATATTTCTTAGTAATTCAGGGCCTCACTTATCCTTTGAGTCCGAGCTGAGCTGATCTCTCTCTCCCCAGCTCACGACCTGGCGGCAGCCGTCCCTACAGCCGTCATTACTACCCCAGTGGAGGAGATGCTGCCACCATCCTTAAGAGGATATTGCTGAATACTTTCTCTCTTGTGGGTGCTTGTGGTTTATCGCCACTCACACAGAACACCTCTTTAACAACCACATGTCTGACTGCTGCCCGAATGTTTTCATTTGCAGTAAAGGGGAAAAAACCAGCTGCTGAGTTATTTGGCTCAACAACCATAAGGGTGAGGCAGTTAGCATAGGTTTAAAATCACCACTCACCTGGCTTTCTGCAGTCATAGTTTCCTAACTTACCTTCAGCCGACGATCTAAGAATGGTCATTTATTCTGTCATTCAGACCCGCAGATTTATTTATCTTATGCGCTCTATGCCATTCTAGGTGCCGGGATGTAGCTGTGAAGAGGCCATCATGTCACTGCCTCCTAGGAGCTTCTAATAGAAAATTATTTTTCTAATAATTTGAAAGGAAAGGAGGGAAGGAGCTGGGGAGGTAATGCACCTGATGAAGCCCTTACCCAGAATGCGCAAAGTCCCGGGTTCAACCCACAGCATCAACAAACTGGAGGTGGGAGTGCACACATGTAATTCTAGCACTCATGAGGTGGGAATGGAAGATCAGAAGTTCAAGGTAATCGTTAGCTGTATAAACAGCAGGAGAACTACAGTCTTTGCTACATGACACCCTGTCTCAATGAACAAGCAAAGTCTTCCCAGAAACTATAGCCATTTCAGCATGGTGTTTTGTTTGTTTTGCCTTATGAAGGCAAGAATTTTCACCTTTTCACCGAAGGAAGGCTTTATGTCTTCTCTTCAACGTATCCAAATTTTTAAGTACTACAATAGCCAGACAGCTATCTAAGAACAGCCTTCTGCTAGGTGACCGAGGAGTGGGTCACCTGGACAGCATGGACAGGCTGAATAAAGGGACAGTTCCAGCTCAGGCAGGCTGGAGCAGGACTGCAAAACTTCTTCACAGTCCTCAGAATCCTGCATACAATTTAAATCATGCATACTGTTTATTCCTGGAATTTGTTTGTTTGTTTTTGTTTTTCGAGACAGGGTTTCTCTGTGTAGCCCTGACTGTCCAGTGTAGACCAGTCTGGCCTCCAACTCCCAGATCCGCCTGCCTCTACCTCCCAAATGCTAGGATTAAAGGCGTGCACCACCACCGCCTTCTGGAACTTTCATTCAATGCTTTTGGGCAGTGAGTGATTGTCTGCTGGTAATGAAACTCCAGAAAGTGAAACTACAGAATGAAGTGAAACTAAGAGGATTGCTACATAAAGTCAGAACCTCCCCCGCCATCCCCCAAGACTTGATGGAGGAAGAAGAAAGGCTTCCGGTTTAAAAAGAAGGAGGAGGAGGAAGAGGAGGAGGAGGAGGAGGAGGAAGGAGAAGGAAAAAGGAAGAAAAGAAAAAAAAAGCTGATGTAAACCTTTTGTTTGCTTTTCTGAGCCAGAGTCTGCTGTACAGCCCAGGGGCCCTCACGCTCGTGGCAGTTAGCCTGCTCTGTTCTGCTTCTAAGATGCCAAGATCACAGCTGGAGAGATGGCTCAGAGCACTGGCTGCTTTTCCAGAGGTCCTGAGTTCAATTCTCAGCAATTCCCAGGGCACATCTGATGCCCTCTTCTGGCCTGCAGGCATCCATGCAGGTGAAACGCTAGATAACCTAATTTAAGAAAAAAATGCTGAGATCACAGGTATTCACTACCAGACCACCCAATGCTTTTATTTTTGAGATAGCGTCTCAAGCTGGCCTTAGATTTGAAACCCTACTTCCTCAGCCCCCCCACCCCGAGTGCTAGAAATACAGGCACAGGTCACAACATGCAGCTTTGGTCTAGGTCTTCAAACATTGCTGAAGAAAGCACAGCAGCACAGGCTCAAAGGCTGGGCACTCCCGGGCGAGAGTGGCGGAGTTAAAGATGTGAGCCTGGAGGGGCTGCATGGAGGATCTCCCAGCTGTACTAGGGACTTTAAAACCGGTCCTATAATAACGTCATGGGGTTTTAGAAAGATTTTTAAGAGTTCCGGGGACATGTTTCATTTTAAGGCAACCACTCTGACACAGGTGCACTAATTTGAGAGAACCTCAACTACAAGCAAGCATAGTTTCATACTATCCAATGAAGGTTTCCCTTCCCCCACCTCCTCCTCATGCTTCTCTTCCTCCCCTTGAATCGTGCTTTAGCAAGTGCACGAACACACACACACACAGATACAGACACAAGCACAGACACAAGCGCGCACACACACACACACACAGATACAGACACAAGCACAGACACAAGCGCACACACACACACACACAGATACAGACACAAGCACAGACACAAGCACACACACACACACACAAAGAAAAATTAAAAAACATTTTTTTAAATCTCATTTGTCTATTCCAGACTGGCCTTAAATTCCCATTCCTACCCCCTCACGCTCCTGAAGGCAGAGACTGCAGGCATTCACGGCCACACCCAGTTTACAACTGTTTAAACCACAGTCATGTGTACTTAGGAATCTCAAGATAGAGCTAAGAAAGAAATAGTGGGTAAAGCTGCCAGGACTTTTATCTTCCAGGACGCTGAGAAGAGAGTAGGACTGAGGGAGGCTGAGAAGAGACAGGAACGGCGGAAACAGACATGGTGTGCAAAGTGGGCTAAGCAATGACGCAAATCACAAGTTTAGCTTTGCATTTCAACTTGGGAAATGTTTTTCTCTCTTTTGTCTAGGATGCTCAGAACAGGCAGGGAACATCTGGGGGTGAGTAGGCAGTCCCGGGAACTCGTGTATCTCAGTCTCGGTAGTATAGCCAAAGAATTCAAGCACTTTTTTCCTTTGTCCTAAGGTTGGATAAACTCCAAAAGGGAAATTGACTATCCCCTCCCAAAAGTCAGTCGGCAGCATACAGCAGAATTTTTCTGTATGTTTTCCTCAGATTAAGAAATCAAAATGGGGGATGGAGAGATGGCTCGGTGGTTAAAAGCACTGTCTCTTCTTCCAGATGACCCGGGTTCGCTTCCCAGCTCCCACATGGCAGCTCACAACTGTCTACAACTCCAAAGGGGACCTGACACCCATGGCAAAAATACCAATGCACATTAAAAAAAGAAAGAATGAAAGAAAGAAAGAAAGAAAGAAAGAAATTAAAACAGAAAATTTCCAGTTCCCATAGTAACCTCTTACACATCACGGTTTCCTCTTCCCCTTTGGCTTTGGGCAAGAAAATCACTGATGGAAAACAGAAACCAGGTGCCAAAATGGCTGAGAGGGTAAAGGTAAAGGTGTTCACAGCCAAGGTTGGCGGCCTGAGTTCAGTCACGTGGTGAAAGGCGAGCACTCATTCCCACAAGCTGTCTTCTGGCCTCCACTCACGTGCCTTGGCATTCACAAACGCACAAATACAAATAAAACAATTTTGCAATTGCTTCACAGGCCACAGCACAGCCAAGGAGCTGCCAGACTGAGCCTGAGCAGCGGATTCATCCATTCCACACAAGTTGTAACAAGTTGACCCAGGTCCTCCCAGACCACCATAAACACAGCCTGCGACAGCTGTAATTCATTCATTTACTTCTTTTGTTTATTTGCAGAAGGGTTGGATCGACTTTCATTGCTCTGTCAGATGACAATATACAGTTTACTCTCATCACTTCCTTTTCCTACAATTAAGATAATCAGGCTAGCCGGATGTCTCAGTGGGGAAAGGCACTGCAGCCAAGCCTGGTGACCTGAGTCTGATCCCAGGGAACAACTCGGTGGAGAGAATCTGCTCCTACAGATTGTTCTCTGACCTCTATATATGCCCGTTTGTGTGCCTACAAGTCATGTGTGCATGCAAACCTATACACACACACACACACAGTAAATCCAAATAGCCAGGTGTGGTGGTGCTCACTTTTCATCCCAGCACTCAGGAGACTGAAGCAGGTGAATCTCATCCAGGATAGGCAGGAATGCACAGTGAAACCTTGTCTTTAAAAAAAAAAAAAAGCCAGGCGGTGGTGGCGCACGCCTTTAATCCCAGCACTC
>JAQHUG010000003.1:672592-695252 GCA_028555095.1 Dicrostonyx torquatus
CTTAGAGTGTCAGTTCAGGGTAAATTAAAAGCTCGAAAATATGACTCATAAATATAAGCTAGGTAAATTTTGTTTACATTTTTGATAACTTGGGTTCGATATACTTTTGAAATATTTAAATGTATTTTGGATATAAATGGAAGCTCACTTAGAATGAAGGCAAACTTAGGCTGGGGAAATGCTAAGTAAATCCGAGTTTATTTAATTTACAGAGAAAAAATGTTGCAGGGGTCTTATACTAACCAGGGACAGGAAGAGCTATACACAAAAGGCAGACTATGTGAACGTGTGTTGAGCAAAAATAAAAAGAGAGGCACTTCTGAAGGAGAAGGCTCCATGATCATTGCCAAGAACACCAGAATCAAGCAACGTCAGAGCTAGGTGTTGGCAGCACCCAGGATCCCAAGGCTTATGAGTCTGAGGCAGGAGAGTCATGAGTTGGAGGGCAACGGTAATATTTCTTTCTTTCTTTGTTTCTTTCTTCCTTTCTGTTTTTTTGTTTTGTTTTTTGAGACAGGGTTTCTCTGTGTTACAGTCCTAGCTGTCTTGGAACTAGCTCTAGTAGACCAGACTGGTCTCGAACTCACAGAGATCTGCCTGCCTTTGCCTCCCAAGTGCTGGGATTAAAGGCATGTGCCACTACTGCCCAGCTCCTACGGTAACATTTCTTAGCTACAACAATGAAAGCCATTGTTGTTCACAGAGAAACCAATCAGTTTTCGTAGCCTGGGACTTGATTGTAGCCCAGGTTAGCTACAAACTAGTGATCGTTGCCATCCTGAGCTCTGAGATTATGGGCGTTTGTTACGTCTGTTTCTCTCCTTACTGGTTTTCAGTCATTTCATGAGTAAAATAAAAATCCCTGACACCGTACTCATTTTTCCTGTCATAGGTCACGTTCTACCTCTTTTTCAGAAGTTATCCTTTAACATTTCTCCACACTCATTTCTTTTGTGTTGTCTAATTCCCAGCATCGTACCAAGCAGAGGTTGTGTGGGTCGTCTTGTTTTAAGACCAGGTAATGCTGTAGTCCAGGCTATCCTCAAACTCATGTACCTCAGCTTCCCAAGTGCTGGGTTTGTGGGTATGAATCACTGCTATGATTACCTGACTCAGAGTATGATTTTAGGGTAGGGCTATTGAATGCAGAGCTGGTAAGCACCCAGCTAAAACTCGCGGCTGTACCTAAAATCAGACAGCTGTACAAGGTTCCCCGGATGTGCCCAACATTATAGAAAGTACATCCAGCGACCTGTCTGTCCATTTCTGAAGCCTTCCACAATTGTTCCTCAAAGGAAAATGGTTAAGACTGAAGTGTAGCTCGGTGGCAGCTTGTGCTCAGCATGCACAAGGCCCCGGGCTCAGTCGTCTGTCCCCAAAAGGAATTTAAAGAAAAAAAAATGGTACAAAGAAATACTACAGATGAGAGCAAAGTGTAGGAACCCTTCCCAGCCAGGCACCTTAGGAAAGGTTTCACGAGAAGTTAACATTGACTTCAAACTGCAAAGAATGAACAGGCTTCTTTATGTGGAGATAGAGAGAAAGGAAAATGACCTAAGTGGGGCAATACAGTCGGCAAAGGCCAGGGTGGACCACACAAGAAGCACAACCCATATTGACAGGGAAGCCAAGCAAGCTGCTGGTCCTCAGCCGTCTGAAACGGACTGATTGGGAAGGACTTTAGGAGAGTAGTGTGGTGGTGATTTGGAAACCCCTAGGCTGAGCCTGGTCATCTTTCAAAGGCGTAAGGAGCCATTAGAGGTTTGGGCCAAAGGAGCGAATGTGTGGTTCATACTAGTCAGACTAGCTTGACAACATTTTGTAGCATTGATGAAACACACCATAGCCAGAAAGAAGCCAGACCTAGGCGATGAGCTCACTCCACATATAGTGGTGTGCACCTATCTATAGTTCCAATTATTTGGATGCTGAGGCAGGAGGATTGCTAGACCTTGCCTAAGTCTCTCAAATGCTGGGATTACAGGTCTATGCCCACAGCTGCCCCACAGTACTGGTTTGTGAAGGTAAGAGGACAGTACCTGATGAACACAAATATAATAAAATATAGTGTGTAGTGTTCTCTCCTTCTTTTCTCTCTCTTCCCCCAAGATCGTGAGCTAGCTCTTCAGAGTAGGAGCTGTGCCTTGCCTCTCTGGTTTCTCTGTGCTAGGCAATGTCTGACACGGAAGCTCTGAGAAAGATGTCTTCTCTCTCTCTCTCTGCATTTTATTCGTTCATTTCATTTATTTGTTTATTACATGCCAATCCCAGTTCTGCCTCCCTCCTCTCCTCCCTCACCCACCTCCCCCTCACCCCAACCCCCTCATCCACTCCTCAGAGAGGGTAAGGTCTCCCCTGGGAAGTCAACTAAGTCCATCCCATCTCTTCATTGAGACAGGACCAAAGCACTCCCTCCCGCCCCACCCCCATGCCTAGGCTTACCAAGGTGGGCTCCACAAAGTCAGTTCAGGCATTGGAATTAGATCCTGGCCCCACTGCCAGTGGCCTCATATACTGCCCAAACCACACTCTGCAGTTTTTTTTAAAAGATTTATTTATTTATTATGTATACAGTGTTCTTCCTGCCTGTATGCCAACAGGTCAGAAGAGGGCACCACATCTCACTATAGACGGCTGTGAGTCACCATGTGGTTGCTGGAATTGAACTCAGGACCTCTGGAAGAGCAAGCAATCAGTGTTCTTAACCTCTGAATCATCTCTTCAGCCCCCCCCCGCATTTTTTTTTAACTCAGCAAATTTTACTAAGCTTCTATGTCTTGACGACAGCACTGAGGAGTTTGGATAGAGTGGAGAGATGGATGGATGTCTCACTGGTAGCTTTAAATCTTCCCAGGAAATGCCTGCTCATCAGAGTGACATTGCAGCAGCATGTGGCTGGGGCTGGGTGAAGGTGCCTGGGTGACACAACTAGGAACAGCTGTGTCCAGAAATGTGCCCAGGAGATCCCCATATGCTTCCGTGCTTACCCCAGGGCCATGGGTTCTGTGGGTCTGGAACGCTCTCCTCTTCTGCCTCTTGTCCCTTATTTAGCCTGCTTATCTTTCAGATTCAAACACCACCGACTTTTCTGGCACATCCTTCCTGCTATGTTCTGAGTAAACCCAAGGAAATGTATTCTGTATTTATGTTTCTCTCCTCGTTAATCTCACTCAATTGTGATGGACAAGGGTTTTGCCCGTCTGAGTGCCTTTTCCATGTCGGGTGGGAAGTGGTCATTCCGTGTTTGCTGGTGTCGAAACCAAACAGGATGGCAGAGCTGCAGTCAGAGGACTGAGGTTTTGGCGGACTCCTTCAGCCTGGCACAGAAACGGCCAGGACGATCCAGACCTGCAGAGCAAAGACCTGCAGGCTGGTAGGCAGGCAGACTGCACTGACTAGTAGGGAATTGTTTTCTTTCTTAGGGAAATCTAAAATGTGTTTCCCCTAATTGGGAAAACAAAGATGCCCACGTGTTTTGTGGGAGAAATATAATTTTTCTAAGTAATTTTTAAATTTTTAGATTATGTATTTTTATTTATTTTATGCCCATTGGTGCTTTCTCTGCATGTGTATCTATCTGAGGATACCGGATCTCCAGGAACTAGAGTTACAAATAGTTACGAGCTGCCATGTGAGTGCCAGGAATTGAACCCACATCCTTTGGAAGCATTGGGGGTCGTCAGCATCACGCCCTGCTATTCCAGGAGGGCTGAGGTGGAGCACAGGTCCTCATACTTGAGCTGAAACCACTTTGCCCACTGAACCATCTTCCCGACCTTGAGTTCTCAAGTTCTGCAGAACAAAACAGGTTACTGGGACTGACTGGCGAGATAGCTCAACCAGTAGAGGTAATAAACCCAGTTGGGAGGGAGCCATGCAGCCTAGTTTCCGATAAGCGTATGACCGCCTGTCCCACGGTTTCCTTGGGTTAAGGCACCTGTGGAAACGGAGACTCATTTAACAAGGACCAGCAGTAGAAATTTGCAAAACTTGTGCAACTTGCAGGCTACTTTCCCTCTCATTACACTGTTGATTCTTTGAGCGGTTTTTAGTTTTCTTTGGTCAGTCACACATGCAAGAACTGTAATTTCCTCTGGAAAGTCTGCTCTCTCTCAGATATTTTCCCCTTAGATTCAACAGGGGGCTAATGTTTCTTAAATCCCTTATCTGGAGTTACCAACTACAACGCCTGGTCCTGGGAACTTTTCTGACTCGATAGAGATAGTTATGTACATATGAGAAGGCAACACTTGAAACATTAACCACATCTCACGGTTCCGGAGAGGAGAGCAAGGCATGCAGACACAGAACTAGGGGAAAGCCTCAGGGATGCACATAGTGCCCACTGCTGAGAGTAAGCTCCCTGGGTACCAAGCATATAGAATCAATGATAGGACCTAGCATATTCTGATGGGAATAGTACAATATAAAATGTGGGATGGATAGATCCGTCTTTACCATACATGGGAGCTTATATTGGTGGAGAAGTATTGTAGAACTTTAAGCTGAGGCCTCTCAGCATTAGTGCTCCCCCCTCCCCTGGGAACCAAGGACCTAACATATACATGCACGTACTGCAATGTTGGGGATTTTCCATCTCCCTGAGTCTTTGTGGATGTTCTCCAGATAGAACTCAGTTATTGGAATTGGGGCAAGATAACCCTTAGATGTTGACTTAGTTCCTCGGCCTTGGTCAGGGAATATTGACTCATTTCCTCAGATACAGTTAGGATGACTCACAGATGTTCCCCCCTTACCCTGCCTGATCTACCAACCACTCTCTCATTGTGGCTCAGACCAATCATTGCTAATAGCCATTTGAATCAGCCAATCCCAATAGTTGGAAAACAACCCCCAGATTCCCCCCTTGCTTCTGTGGCTTTTTACTTTAAAAGTAGTCTATACCAGCTATTTGGGGTCTTTTCTGGCTTCTCGAATGCTGAAAGACCCTGTCTTGACAGAATTAATAAAATCCTCATGCTTTTACATCAACTGTGGTGTGAGAGATGGTCTCTTGGGAAGACTCCTCCTCGGTGATTGGACTCCAGGGTCCAACAGTATGGCATAGTGAGATGGGAAAAAGAGTCTTTAGTCACAGAGAGATTGAGACATGGGACCTCTTGTATTTTATTCAGAAATAACTGAATAAAAGCATAGCTTTCAGACCCAAAAGAATTATCTGGGTTTGAACATTGTTGTCCTCAAAGCATTGTGCCCATATCTGTTATTTTTTGACTTTATAACTGCAAGTAGTTGCCAGCTGGCGTAAGTGCTGCGAGAGCAGGATGTGTCTGGCTCGATATTTAGTTAAGCCCACAAAAATGCTGAACTCTGTGTGTAGAATAAGGTTAGGCAGGGGGTGGGAAGGTGTATTGGGGAAATATAAAGGGGAACAATTGGGACTTTCATAATGATCACGATATATCCTTAACTTGTGATGTATTTCTTAAAGTCAAAACTAGAAGCCAATAATAAAGCCGTTCATGTAACCCTGGTAAGAAAATCTCTGTTTGAGTATAAATAAAGATGGCCTGAGCCATTGAGTGCAATCCACTTGGTGGTCAGAAGATTTCCTTGTGCTGACGCCCCTTCCCAATCTCAGAACCTGAACCCAAGTTGAGGCTGGACCCCTGCACCCAGAAATCTGAATTGCATTCTGGGGACTTGCATGGTGGAAAGAGAAATCAACTTCTACAGGTTGTTCTCTGACCCCACACGCTAATATGAACACATACACAGATAAAATTTAAAAATATTTTTAAAACATTATTTTCTTCATTTTTCCTCTCTTCTCCATTTCTAAATCTTCTGGGGAAACTGTTAATAGATAGTTAAATAAATAAATCTAAAATCAGAAAGGAGGAACAGGGGTATCTGTGGAATATAAGGACATACACCTGCAAAACCCCACACTTGGGAGATGGAAACAGGAGGTCCAAGATCATCCTCAGTTACACAGACCAGTCTAGATGAGACACACACACTCTCCCTCTCTCTGTGTTCCTCTCTCTGTCTGTCCGTGTGTGAGTGTGTGTGTGTGTGTGTGTGTGTGTGTGTGTGTGTGTGTGTGTGGTGTGTTTCAAGATAGAGTTCCTCTGTGTATCTCTGGCTGTCCTGGAATTTGTTTTGTAAACCGAGCTGACCTCGAACACAAAGATCTGCTCGCCTCTGCCTCCCAAGTACTGGTATTAAAGGCATGCACCATCATGCCTGGCTATCAGAGACCCTGTCTCAACAATAGCAAAAATTAACTCAGTGGCTACAAAGACCTCCATTCTGCCACCTGTCTGTGAAATGAGGATAACAACTACTTGCCAGGGAGGGGACAACTTGGGGAAAAATGTGACAAGAACTATAACATGCCAAAGCAGCTAACTCCCAGAGTGCAGTGCACTTTTTGAGGAGATCACATTCAAGAGGTAGGAAAATACAGACGACAGAAAAGGTTATGGGGGGAAGGGTGTGCTTTGACCTGATCCTTATCCATTCTCCTCAGTTCTTTTCAGAGGCAACCACTGGTGCCATCTACCGTGAACCCCTGCAGAAACATTTTTTTTAAATACATTTATTTATTATGTATACAACATTCTGCCTCCATGTATGCCAGCATGACAGAAGAAGGCACCAGATCTCATTACAGATGGTTGTGAGCCACCATGTGGTTGCTGGGAATTGAACTCAGGACCTTTGGAAGAGCAGGCAATGCTCTTAACCACTGAGCCATCTCTCCAGCACCCCCTGCAGAAACATTATGCTCAGTGTGTGTGTAGCTGTCCACATTCAAGCAACTCACAATGGAGTAGTTCCGAGTACTTAAGGAAGCAAATAGGACTTTATAACGAAGCAGTGAGGACTTTATAAGTAAAAGCTACACAGGCCGGGTGTAGTGGTGCACACCTTTGGCCCCAGCACTCTTTGGCCCCAGAAGCAGATGGATCTCTATGAGTCTGAAACTAGACTGGTCTACATAGTGAGTTCCAGACTAGCCAGGTCTACCACAAGGAAACTCTGCCTAAAATAATTAATTAACTAATAGCACACAGGTAGATATAAAATATTATTTTTGGAAGAAACAGCAAAGCCTAAGCAAATATATTATAGTTAGTTTCTAATAATCTCTTGGGTCTTTAGAATCAGCCCAAACTTGCCTGCTTTGTGTCAATGGGAATAGTCCCTTTCTTCCTCTCCTCCTCTTTTTCCCTCTCTCCCTCTCTCTCTGGACAGGATTTTGTTTTGTAGCCCAGGCTGGCCTGTTCCAGAACCTGTGATCCTGTTTCCTCAGGCTTCCCAGTGCTGGGATACCAGATGTGCCCTACCACACCTGGCCCTTTCTTCATCTTGACAGCGGAAGGAGAAGGTGAAGGGTCCCGCCCCTTGACTCTGTCTCTGTCTGTCGCCCCAGGTTATTACTTACTCCAGTCGCCATGTCTACAATAACTTGACTGAGGAGCAGAAGGGCCGAGTGGCCTTTGCGTCCAACTTCCTGGCAGGAGATGCCTCCCTGCAGATCGAGCCTCTGAAGCCGAGTGATGAAGGCCGATACACCTGCAAGGTGAAGAACTCAGGACGCTATGTTTGGAGCCACGTCATCCTAAAAGTCCTAGGTAAGGTCGGACCCCAAGATAAATGCCTGCATCTTATGAGGTATCAAGGGCGGGGGGCATAGCCAGCTGCAGATGGTAATTAAATCACCTGCTTAATTCTTGTAGTGCACACTTAGACATCAGCAGGTCCAGTTCCCACAAAGAAACATTTATGTTGTAGATTTTAGCTATAATGAGAGAAGAAAACATAATTATAACCTCTGTGTGTGTGTGTGTGTGTGTGTACATGTGTGCTACAGCTTTTGCGTGAAGGTCAGAGGACAACTTTCAGGACTCACTTCTCTCTTTCCGTTGTTGGTTCTGGGGACTGAACTCAGGACTCCAGGCTCACACAGCAAGAGCTTTTACCCACTGAGCTGCCTTGATGACCCATAATTATGATTTTCCCCGGGTAGCTCATTATAAAATTTAAACACCCTCTAATATTTGAATAATTTCCTTTGACTATTTGAATAATTACTTACAAACTACTGATCTTCTCTATCCTTGTTCCAATATCAGTTTGAATTATATTTAACTTTCCTAAAATTCCAGGTAAATAACAGCGTTTGGTTTTTTTGAAACATGGCATGGGGCTTTCTGAGGCACTGCAGGTTCCGTGCTGCTGGTAGCAGCTAAGGGATGCCGGGGAGAGGGACCAAGGGAGAGGGCGACTGGGCTTTAGGAGGGGAAACCGAACAAAAGTTGGCAAAATGGATGGCTAAATAAAACAGCCACGTGGGTGTAACTCTTCCACTGAGTCTGGCATTAGGAGAACCTCTGAACGATCACATTTTTAAAAACTTTTTTTCATCAGTGAAACCATCCAAGCCCAAGTGTGAGCTGGAAGGAGAGCTGACAGAGGGTAGCGACCTGACGCTGCAGTGTGAGTCGGCCTCGGGCACGAAGCCCATTATGTATCATTGGCAGCGGATCCGGGAGAAGGAGGGAGAGGATGAACACCTGCCGCCCAGATCTAGAATTGGTAAGTCATCTTCCTGTCTGTCCTCGGGGCCAAAAATATAATACAGTGGCCACGACTTCCAAATCTGCGGGGCCAGCAGCACACCGGTGACCAGGCTGAGGAATCTCCTTTCTGTGTGATTGTCAATGGCTTGCTTTGCTCTGGTTTGGATTGATTTGGGGTCTTTGGTTTTGTTTTTTTGAGGCAGGGTCCCATATAGCATCCTGTCCAAGATTGCTTTTCAGCTCTTGTGATACAACACTACGACCGAAAGCAGCGAGGAGAGAGAAGGGTTTGTGTTGTCTTACGCTCCCAGGTCACAGTCCATCTTTGAGATGTCAGGCAGGAAGTCAAGACAAGAACCTGAGGGCGACCAGGCAGTGGTGGTGCACACCTTTATTCCCAGCACTCGGGAAGCAGAGGCAGGCAGATCTATATGAGTTTGAGGCCAGCCTGGCTCAATTCCAGAACAGGCTCCAAAGCTAAGACCCTTGTCTCGAAAAATAAACACACAAACAACCTGCAAGCAGGAACCATTCCCGGGTTAGGGTCAGGTTAGGGTTAGGAACACTGCTTACCATCTTGCTCTCTCTCTCTCTCTCTCTCTCTCTCTCTCTCTCTCTCTCTGAATGTGCTCAACTAGCTTTCTTACACAGTCTGGGCCCTCCCACTTAGGGATGGTGCCACCTGCAGTTACCTGAGCCTTCCTCCAACATCAACCATCACCATCGATCAAGACAGTCTTTCACAGACACAGCCAGAGGCCAATGGATTCAGTTGGGGGTTCCCTCTTCCTAGGTGTGTCAAAGTGACGATCAAAACCAGCCAGCAGAGGTCTATTCTCAATCTTTGGCCAAGATCAGATGTAGGACCTTATGTAGGCCAGGCTGGCCTTGAACAACTGATTCTTCAGCCTCTACCTCGTAGGTGCTGTGATTACAAGCATAGGCTATCACCATCTCCAATGCAAACCTGTCTTGCTGTTATTGTTTGTTTTTTGAGACAGGTTGTCATAAAGCCCAGGTTGACATAGAACATACTACATAGCCAAGGGTGGTCTTGTATTTTGGACTATGCTGTCTCTGTCTCCCAAACACTGGGTTATAGGGACTTACCAACATAACTGGATACTGTTAAATCTCTTGATTTTGTTTTCTCACCTGTAAACTGGTTCAACAAAACCCTACTTCTTTCTTCAAATGTCATAAAAATGAAAGTCGGGGAAATAGATCACATTAATTACTGTATCTAAACAATTGAGGATTCACTGACTATTAGCCATCTTTCTTTTCCTTGGCTTTGCACCAGAGATTGGACCTAGGACCTTGTACACGCTCCCTGCCCGCCTCTGATAGAATCTCAGGAATAGCCTTGAACTCCCTCTGCAGCCTGTTAGGCCATAAATGGGTGATTCCCCTGCTCTACCCTCTCAGATAGCCACCAAGCCCTTTGATCCATATCTTATGTAACTCTTGATATTAAATTAAAATAATTTTATTAAATATTAAAAGAATATTTACCCATTTCCCACATTTTAAAACAGGATCTCTTCTGTCATTTCATCCCATTTGGCATTATCAGTGATGTGCGACAGTAAATAATATAGACACTGTCATGGAGGAGACTTACCATCCTGCTTTCTGCTTGTATAGATTACAACAACCCTGGCCGAGTGCTGCTGCAGAATCTCACCATGGCCTCCTCTGGGCTCTACCAGTGCACAGCAGGCAACGAGGCTGGGAAGGAGAGCTGTGTGGTACGAGTGACTGTACAGTGTGAGTATCTCAGGGTTGTCTGTCTTTAAGAGTGGAGATAAAACCCAGCACCTTAGGCATGAGAGCCAGCCTTCTACCACGGAGCTAACTCCCCAGCTTTCCAAAGGGGATTTTGTCTGTTTGTTTGTTTCATTGAAAATTCTTATTCTTATATCACAATTTAGTATAAAATGCTTTACTCATGAGAAAAGTAACGTCAAGGTCAAAGTCTTTATTTCCAGAAGAACATGATTTTGACTTGTTGTATGGCTACCAATGTGAATTAGCCAGTCCTCTGAACTATGGAGGTGGGAATTTGGCCCACTGGGCTAGCATTTGCTAGCCAGCACCATGCTCCTGTACACACACACACACACACACACACACACACACACACACACACACACAGAGAGAGACTTGGGTAAGGCTAGAGATACACACACACACAATCCCCAAGTTTAGAAGGTAAAGGCAGAATAATCTGGAGTTAAGGTCATCCTCCACTACACACAAGAAGTTTAGAGTCAATCAGAGCTATATAAGACACTGTCTCAAAAAACCAACATCAAAACAAAACAGTAGGGTCAAGTGTTTTGATACATCCTGTAACCCTAGCACCAGGGACGCTATGACAGGAGGATAGTGAATTTGATGCTACCTTGGGCCACTTGATAATAATATTTTTTTTTAAAGAAAAGAGCCAGGTGTGGTGGTACACTCTTTTGATGCCAGCACTCAGGAGGTAGAGGCAGGTGTATCTCTGAATCTGAGGCCAGCCTGGTCTACAGAGTGAGTTCCAGGACAGCCAGGGATATATAGAGAGACCCTCTATCAAAACAAAAATAAAGAAATAAATATGACAAGAGAGAAAATCAACCAACAGTCTTTTTATAAAAAAGATTTATTTACGCCAGGCAATGGTGGCGCACGCCTTTAATCCCAGCACTTGGGAGGCAGAGGCAGAGGCAGATCTCTGTGAGTTTGAGGCCAGCCTGGTCTACAAGAGCTAGTTCCAGGATAGGCTCCAAAAACTACAGAGAAACCCTGTCTCGAAACTCCCCCACCCCCCCAAAAATTTATTTACTTATTTTATATATAGGAGGCTCTATTCACATGTACACCTTTATGCCACAATAGGGCATCGAATCTGCTATAGATGTTTGTGAACCTGTGGTTGCTGGGAATTGAGCTCAGGACCTCTGGAAGAGCAACCAGTGTTCTTAACTGCCAAGCCATCTCTCCAGGCCCAATCAACGGTCTTAACCAGCTCTATAGCTTATAGACCACAAAAATGGTAGCCTGTCAAAATATCTTCCATGGTGTAGCAGGAGCACTTTCATCTGGGGGATTACCTACCACTGTGGCGGGGACACACACACAGACACACATGCACACATACCACACACACATGCATGTGTGCGCGCATACACCACACACACACACACACACACACACTGTGGTGGGCACATACGCACACACCACACAAACACGCACACACACAACATACACATACACACACACACACTGTGGCAGGGACACACACATACACACATGCACACATACCACACACAAGCACACACACATGCACATACCACACATACACGCACACACACGCGCATGCACCACACACACCACACATACACACACTGTGGCGGGCACACATGCACACACCACACAAACATGCACACACAACATACACATACATACATACACACACACACTGTGGCAGGGACACACACACACATGCACACATACCACACACAAGCACACACACATGCACACGCACCACACACACACACACACACCACACACATGCACACACACCACACACACATGCACATGCACATGCACCACACACATACCACACACACATACCACACATACACGCACACACCCCGAATGACAAAGGCATCATAAGCCAAGTTACAAAGTAAAACCAAGGGCTGGAGAGATGGCTCAGAGATTAAGAACACTCGCTGCTCTTCCAGAGGTCCTGAGTTCAATTCCCAGCAAAGTAAACCAACCTGAATACTTGTATTTATTTCTGTGTAACAAATTGCCCCAAATTTAGTGACTTAAAATTTTTTGACTCTTGTAGGGCCCACGGCAGCTTGGTACACACCTGCCAAGACAGGCACTATAGAGATTAACCGGAAAGTAGGCCTGGTCTCGGTAGTTTACCCTAAGGCAATACCTGCTTCCAAGAAAGACCACAAATTGAGACCACCCAGCAACAGACCTTCCAAAGGAAATTCTTAACATTCCAACTATTGTAAATAGGATCACCTGACCTCCCTTAGCCTAGCACACCTATCCCCCTTCACCTAGGCACCCCTAGACAAATGTCAGCCAATCAGGGATCCTGAACCTTAGAAATCCCTCACCCCAACTCCTGCTTTTATTAAAAAACAAAAACAAACAAACAAACAAAAAAAACACCCCAGTTGGGTGTTGAGTCCAGGGCTCTCTGATCCATGCCAAAGTGTTGGACACACAGAGTCCTGAGTTTGAATTTGAATAGGAATAAAGGCTCTTTGCTTTTACATATGGGACTGGAACTCCTTGTTGTTTTTTGGGGAACTACGAGGTCTGGGCATAGCGCTCTCAGTTTCTGTAAGTCTGAAATTCAAAAGTGGCCTAGCTAGGAAGTCGCTCCTCACTTTTTTTCTCAGGAGAGGTTACACAGAGGGTCATCTGTGCTGCACACATCACAAGACCCGGATGCTGGAGGCTAGCCCTCTGACTGGCCTGAAGCAGTCATTTGAGCTCTTGAGAATTGAGAGCTAAGAAGTGCAGTGATTTTGTGGAAACAAAGCCTGAGCTGTGTATTTTATTACTAGCAGTGAGTCATGGGCTAGCAAGGGTGTTCGGCAGATAAAGGCTATTGGCACCAAGCCAGGACTGACATGGTGGGAAGAACCAACTCCCTCTAGTTGTCCGGTGACCTCCACAGGAGGGTGCAGTGATGCAGGAGGGTGTAGTGATGCGTTCATACCCAGCCCCCTCTTCCACCTACACCACACAAGCTACTAGTTAATGAAGGAGCTGTTAAGATGCTAAAACTGGTCCAAAGAGCACTTGAAACCTTAAATTAGGGACAGAGACACTTTAACTTGGGGATTGTGAAGATTGCTGGGGTAGGCAGCAAAATAGTTAATGTTCTAAAAAACCACGGGCTGTGATCTCTGCGGTCACTGAGTCTGTCAGTTGTCCTGGGTTACAAAGGGTCAGGAACTGGACTTCTGTCCTTTCATGTATCAGTTGTCTTACAAATTGAACAAGATCGTCACAGAAAAACTATGAGCTGCCTATCATGTCAATTCAAAGTCCACTCTTTTTACTTGAAGCTATCATGTCAGTGAAAGGGAAAAAAAACAATAGGACCAACTAGGTATGGAAGCTCATACCTATATGTAATCTCAGCAGTCAAGAGGATCATGGAATCAGTCAGTCTGGCTATAAACCAAGACTGTGTCTCAAACACGCACACACACACACACACACGAATAATACCAATTCTTAGAAAGGTTATGTGTTGAAACAACAATAAAATGGTTCCTTGGCTAGCCCTGGTAGTACAAACCTGAAATGTCAATACTTGGGAAGAGGAGTCAGAACGATCAGGAGTTCAGTGTCATTCTCTTACATAAAGAATTTGAGGCCAGGGCTGAAGAGATGGCTCAGAGGTTAAGAGCACTGGCTGTTCTTCCAGAGGTCCTGAGTTCAATTCCCAGCAAGCACATAGTGGATCACAGCCATCTGTAATGAGATCTGGTGCCTTCTTCTAGCCTGCAGACATATATGCAGGCAGAATACTGTATACATAATAAATAAGTAAATCTTTGAAAAGAAATACTTTGAGGCAAGTCTAGGCTACATGAAACCATGCCTCAAAAGTCATATTTTAGTTGGGCAGTGGTGGCACACGCCTTTAATCTCAGCACTCTGGAAGCAGACAGAGGAGGGCAGATCTCTGTGAGTTTGAGGCCAACCCCATCTACACAGTGAGTTCCAGGACAATCAAGGCTACAAAGAAAAACCCTGTTTCAAAATAAAAAGCAAAAAAACAAACAAAAAATTTGTTTATATTAAGTAATAAATGGAGATGGGGAACCCAAGTACTTTTATATTCTTGGTAAGAGTATAAATTCCAGAACCTTTTGTTATAATCTTAGTGTCAGAACGTGAAAATATAGTGTAGTGAAATTTCAGAGAATACTACGCAAACCCTGAGTGCACATTGTGACAGAATGTCAAGCGAATGTGTCCTTGCCAGTGGCATCAGGGACATAGATCAGTCATTGCTCCCTGCTGCCTCCAAGCCGCGGATTCTAGCTTGAATTACTTTCCTGTTTCAGATCCCCAGTGCAGGGGATCAGTTCATTATGTTGACTTCTTCTATGTCACACTTTGTGCCTGAAATTCTTCACTGTTTCATTGTTGCTTGGAGCTGTAACGTGTTGACTGGAGTTGAGATTCTCTGGGTTTAGGGGGAAAGGAAAGTGCAGGAGGATGGAACCCAGAGCCTGGCACATTCTTTTAATTAATTTATTTATTTATAGTTTTCCTTTTTCTTTCTTTCTTTTCTTTTCTTTTTCTTTGTTTGTTCATGTTTTTGGAGACAGGCCTTCTCTGTGTAGCCTTGGTTTCCATGAATTCACTCTGAGACCTCGAACTCACAGAGATCCACCTGTCTCTGCCTCCTGAGTGCTGGGATTAAAGGCGTGCGGCAGCACTGCCCAGCAAGCCTGGCACATTCTAGGCAAGCGGTCTGCCACTGAGTTCCATCCTCAGCCTTTGGATTTTATCTTTCTGAGAAAGAGTCTTGTTGTGTAGCTTATGTTTGCCTTGAACTTGCTAGAAAGCCATACTGGCTTCAAACTCGGGCATTCTTCATGCCTCGACTTCCCAAAAACTGAAATTATAGTGTTTCCCACCAACTGGGCATTCTCATTGTTCTGTAGTGTTTCGTTGTACAAGTATGCCACAGTTACTAATCCATTCTATTAATGTATTTTATTAATATATTATTTATTATTGAGACAAGGCTCACTGTGCAGCGCAGGGTATTAATAGGCTTTCTATATAGCCAAGGATAGCTTCAAGCCCAAGAGGTTCTCCTACCTTTGCCTCCCAGATTTTGGGATTATAGTCATGTACCACCATGCCTGTCATTTATTTCATTTAAATTTAGACAGAAAAATGCATTCAATTGTATCCAGCAACATTTCTGTGAATTTATCCTTTAGAGATATTCCAAAGTATGCAAACATACACGGAAATTAATGAAATATTATTTTAATTGTGAAACGTAAGAAACAACTTCAGTTTATTGAACCCGACCCGCGGGTCCAGTAATTCAGGGTCCGAAGAGGCTCCTACCTGAGAATCATGGGCGAGAGAAAAGAACGAGACCAAGCAAAATCTCTCTTGTCAAGGTCTCCCTTTATTAGGGAACAAAGCCAAATATATATAGCCCGAAACTGTGGAGCTGGTTCTTGAGGTGGGTGTCAGAGAGCAGGAACTGGGGGTAATAAGCCCCTAGTTAGCTAGCTAGCTTACCTATGCAAACACTCCTTTGTGGAGTGCTAATTAAGGAAGAGGGGAATCTCTGTAAACCTCCTGGAGGCAATGGCTTCCTTATCTTTGTAAATTTCCTAGTGTCAAAATTCCTAGCTGGCTCTATTAAACATTCTAAGTTAAAAGTCCTTAGATGACCTTCTGTAATTATTAGGGCGAATGGTCCCTGACATATCTGTAATTATTAGGACAACCGGTCCCTGACAGTTTATGTTAGTAGATAATCTATTCAGATTGCGTGTTGGTGGTGGGGCCATAAAGAAAAGAGCGTTACTGAGCTGACTTTGTTCACATAAAGTAAACCCAAAGCCAGTGAGATAAGTAGGTACTTACTGCCTAGCTTGATGACCTTAACTTGATTGCAGGAATCCACAGGCTGGAAGGAAAAAGCAGATTCATGCAAACTGTCCTCTGACCTCTGCATACACTCACAAAGGCACACATGCATAAATCCATTTTACGTTTTCTAATTTTTTACAGATGTATTTATTTTTATGTATTTTATGTATACGCATACTCTATCTTCATGTACGCCTGCACACCAGAAGAGGGCATCAGATCTCACTACAGATGGTTGTGAGCCACCATGTGGTTGCTGGGAATTGAACTCAGGACCTCTGGAAGAGCAGCCAGTGCACTTAACTTCTGAGCCATCTCTCCAGCCCCCTAAAGTCCAATTTCTTTAAAAAAAAAAAAAAATTGCCAGACGTGGTGGTGCACACTGTTAACGTCAACTCTTGGGGGGCAGAGATAGGAGTTATTTCTGTTATGTGTGAGGATAGTTTGATCTACATAGTGAATTCCAGGCCACCCAAAACCTTGTCTCGGGGGGGAAATGGATAAAAGGTCAATGTCTATAGTGAGAGGCCGTTTAGTTTATAAAGATAAGCAGTTCAAGAGGAAACAGCACTTTCTGTTGACAACACTTTCAAAACAGAAGTGGTACCCTCGTACCTGCTTCTAAAGCCTTGAGTTGGGCCTAGCTCACTCACCATTGTCTCCAGCCTGCACAGTCAGAAGCATCCTAGCCCTACCCTTGCTTCCTTTCCTTCCCTTGAAAGCCTTCATTCTCCCTAGAACTGCTGTAGCGTGCTTTCTTAAATGGAACTTGAACCATGTAACTCTTCTATTGCCTCTATACTAAAACGATTGCATAGTCCATTAGGCCTCATGGGAGCTGGTACCTTCCTGTCTCTATGACTTCGTCGCCCCGCCCTTTCCCTTGCTCGCTGTTCTCCAGCCCGGCTCACATCCATCACACCCACTATGTCTAGTTCACCACAAGACAGCCCTGGCATTTGTATTTCAGCTCAAACACCCCTCCATCGGAGTCCTGCTTGCCCAAACTGAAACTGGGTTCCTCTGTTCTCCCTCTGAATTGCCAGTCATCCCCTTTTGCTCTCACAGCCACTGGCCAACATTCTTTGTATCTATTTCTTTATTGATTTGCTTTTTTCCCTTTTGCTGAGTGCAAAGTCGCAAACAGAAAAGCTCCCATTGCTCCTTATCATACCTAGAACTGCCTGACTTAAGGTGGGCACTTAATAAATATTCAACACATTTCATATTCAAATGAGAGTATATATGATACTAATCTGCAAATAAAATTCACCTTGAGTTCTGAGTTTGAAAGCCACTAGTCAACCACACACAGAATTGTACGCTGTAGGTTATACAGGATATAGCCAAGTTTATTTTACCAGTAGAAAAGGGAAGTTAGAGAAAGGGGTGCGGACAGAGCTAGAATATGGCCCAAAGGTATCTTAATAGGATTAAAATGTTTCTTAACGACACAATCGCCTTCCTAACCCATTTTATCATATAAACCAAGCCAGACTGCATCACTAAAAGCTGAGCCAATTGAATATAAAGTTTGTAACTGTCGCTTGCAAGAGTATGGAAAGGTTCAATCACACAACCTGTGAGGGTCATGGAGTGTGGTATTAGAAGCCGTCCTGTCCAGGGCTTCTATCTTGAGTTTCATGCGTCTCCTAGCTTATGTTTGACTTAACTTCTGTCTGTGCTTCTGAGAAAACAGACGTGCAAAGCATCGGCATGGTAGCAGGAGCAGTGACGGGCATCGTGGCCGGGGCCTTCCTCATTTTCCTCTTGATATGGCTGCTAATTCGAAGGAAAAGCAAAGAGAGATACGAGGAAGAGGAGAGACCTAATGAGATTCGGTAAGCAGCCACGCTTCTGCGGACTCCCCTTACAGGCCCCTTCCATAGTAACTCCTCGGTATAAACAGCCCTCTTCCCCTCTGCACTGTGGATCTCTTCAGAGGATCAGCCAGCCAGGCAGGAGGGAAATTACAGTGTAGGGATAGAAGGTGTGTGACTCACTTTATTGTGAACCCGGCCTTGCTCTGGCTTGTTTTCCGTTGCTGTGATAAACATCATGACGGAAGGCAGCAGTGTGGGGGAGAGGAGGGTTCATTCCCCTTATAGCTACAGCACAAAGGGAAATCAGGGCAGGAGCTCAAGGCAAGAGGCTGGGGGGTGACAGCTGAAGCCGAGACCCAGATGGAGGGTGCTGCTTATTGACTTGTTCTCATAGCCTGCTCAGCGGCTTTCTTACAAAACCAGCATCATCCACCCAGGGGGCCCCACCCCCAGTGAGCTGTGCTCTCTGACATCACTCATTAATCCAGAGAATGCCCTACAGACTTGCCAGAAGACCCGTGTGACGGTGATGTTTCCTTAGTTAAGGCTCCCTCTTTCTAGATGACTCTACCTTGAGTCAAGCTGACAATCAACCAGCATAATTTTCAACTTTACTTCTGATTCATTACCACATAAAAAGAGTATATAATAAAGGATGATATAACCTACAGGACATGAGAGGATTTAAGTATACAGACCCCAAAAGCAAGGCAACTCTATCCAGACCATTTCAAGTTGAGCCATACATATCCTTCTGGTGCAACTGGTGGGGCCTCTGGCTGTCACCATAACAAACATTTCTCTAAACTGAGCATTAAGTCTCACAAAACGAGGAAGTGCTTTGTTCCTTAACCATGGCCTTCCAAGATTTTTGGCTTGAGGAATTTATTGAAAAAAAAAATCTCAGGAGGAAGTAACTTTCGTGAGAGTCACCACACCCCTGGCAGTACCGAAGTTTATCTTTGCTGTCTTCTGTTCATTTTTCCCTTTCAGAGAAGATGCAGAAGCCCCCAGAGCCCGCCTTGTGAAGCCTAGCTCCTCTTCCTCAGGCTCCAGGAGCTCGCGCTCTGGCTCTTCCTCCACCCGCTCCACAGGGAATAGCGCCTCCAGAAGCCAGAGGACACTGTCCAGTGAAGCAGCGCCCCAGCCGGGCCTAGCCACCCAGGCATACAGCCTCATAGGACCAGAAGCAAGAGGTTCTGAACCAAAGAAAGTGCACCACACGACCCTGACCAAAGCAGAAACCACACTCAGCACAATCCCCAGCCAGAGCAAAGCCTTCCAAACTGTCTGAATCACAGTGGACTTGACTTGCGCTTTTCCGGAAGTCAGGATCTTAGCCTAGCCACTGGAGCTCGTTCACCAGCCATACAAGCCCCTCAGCCAGATAAGAACTCACTTAAGTAGCTGCCAACACGGCATGGACCAGTTCTGATAAGCACCTTCCTTATAGGACACCAAACAAAGGATGTAGGCTGGTCATCTCTATAAAGGCACCTCATCGTGCCTTCGGAGCAGAGGTGGAGGGAAGGAGGGGCCCAAACCTATTTTGCTCACCAGGACTTGTGGTGAAAATAAGGGAGAGGTGAGGTGGTGTACACCTGAAACATCTTACATAGAAGTGTTGCAGGTCACCACAGTCAAGAAGAAACGGGAATCTCATAGGTCAATTTTCTAATCATTTCTGCAAATGTATCGGATTAGTGTGATTATTCAGATAGTCAAAACAGAAACCCACAGCCTTATATTACACCTCTCTGCAACATGTATGGGGACAACTGCTTCAAAGAAACTCACATTAAAAAAAAAAGAAAAAAGAAAAGAAACACTTTTTTTCTACCTTGACTTGACTTCATGTATCATAAGGTTTGAACATTAATTTGGGGAGGATTTGAAATAGTGGGAAACAGAGAAAAGTGATTTTCTCTTTCCTTATCTACAGCCAACCTTCAGATTTCCATGGGACCCCAAAATAATAACTAAGAAAAGAGTCCAACCAAGATGGGAGGATGCTGTGAAGAATTCCAGTTTGATGTTCAGAGGATTTCTAATAGATCACAAAACATATATCCGGGGCAGTTGTGGGTCATTACTCAGATCTGACAGCCCTAAAGACTTCTCTACTGGAAGTTTCTACAAGAAACAAATACATCACTTAATGAATGTCTTTAGGCAAAGAATCCTCTAGAAAAAAAATCTCTTAGGAAAGTTGAAAGATCCTCTTGCATTCTGCCTCCTGCTGTCTTTCTGAGAACATGTGAAACCAGATTGTCAAGACTGACTGGAACAGAGAGGGACATTAGACCTTTCCCTTGATAGGTCAAAGGACACTGAATACTGGCCCAAGCTTGGAGATTCTTCTGTTTCTTTCATTTTAGAAGGATGTGGATATGGGACCTTTGAAGACTCTAGGCCTTAAATTTTTAGAGATCTTTTCCTAAAGGCATTGAAAATACATGGCCCATCACTTCCCACTGAGAGGCTGGACCGGAGGGAACCACAGTGTCTCTCTTCTCCGCCTTAGCCTCCAAGAAAAGTATAACTGTGGGCTGGAAGGAACGCAGACTACCATTAGGGAGCAGGTGGTGAGAAAAACAAGTGGGTGAAGGGAGAGGGTTCAGCTAACGGCTGGTAATGCTTTCTTGTCGGCATTTGGGAAAGAATTAGCAGAAAGGATTCACCAGCAAAACTATCAAAACAACTCCTACACGTGGGGGGAGGTGTCCAAGAAATTAAAAAAACAAAAACCAGCCAGTCCCCGATAAGTAACTTGCCTTTTGAACGGCTTTGACAAATAGGTTACCTCTGGCATAGCTGCTTAACCTGAATTAGCGCTTCAAGGAACAAGGCAAAGTCAGCAGGTCCTGGTGGGTGGAGCAGAGCGTCTCCTTCCGTGAAGCAGGGCAAAGGCTAGAGGAAAGAGGAAGCAGCAGGGCCACCGTGATGAAGCAGTTTCTGAAGTGGCACTCAGATGCTGACAGGGAGAAGTGGATGCCCAGTATCGCCCCATTTCTCTGGCTTTTTATCCTGTGTTTAACTCGCCTAAGAGCATCCTCACAGAGTATACATACATTTCCTTCTAAAGTGCCTGGGAAATGATGCTTGCTTTGAGTTGTCTGGGTTTGTCTGGGTGAGCTTCACGCATGCTAAAGTGACAGTCCTAACCTGAGTTTTGTCTTCCTTTGAAAGAGGTAGAAATAAGAGACATTGGGGGAATAACACAAATGCCTGTTCGTTTGAGAGACTGCGCATATTTGAAATGCTTCTTATACCAACTCTTATCTCGTTGTAAGATTTTTTTTTAAGCCCTTTACTCTGACTACATTTTTTTTCTTCCTGGAGGATGGTATCCAGGCAACATGCCTCTTCTGCTATGTAATTCTGAGAATTCTCCTTCCTGGAGTCCCTGAGCCAAATGAGCTTCCCATGAAGGCTGCAGCAGGGTCGTCACTAGCCATCTTCTCACTGCTTCCTGCCTTTGAGCAGCAGGTTTCCTGGCTGTGCTCTCAGAGCAGGAACCAGGCCCCTTTGTTTGAGAAGGAAATCCTGATTATTTAAAAGCATTGTTGGAGACAATCCAAAAATTACCTTGGAAATTCATTCCCAGTGGAAAACTACAATAAGGACACAAAAGAGATTGTACTAGGCTGAGAAAGAGATTGTACTAGGCTGAGAAATTCTGAGAGATAAGGCACTGGAGTCTTAACAATGACAGAGCCCCTTCCTTTTGAATCAGGCATTGGCTTCAGCAAGGCAGAGGGCGGGCTGCAGACAAAGTGAGAGCCACCACTGGCTCCAAACCTTAGTCCACTGACTTTGCAAACCAAGCTGACTGAGTCCTTAATGTGAAGCAAATAGAAAATGGAAAAAAAAAAAAAAGATGAACAGAAGCCAAATAAGTAAATAAAATAAAAGTTTGTAAGAGAAAAATGCAGATGGAAGGATGTGGATGTTTAAAGAGAAACCATTTCAATAAAATACATAAGCCAAACTTAAATCTGTAAAATAGTTAAATGGATGTTTTTGTTGTTATGTTGTATGCAGAGCACTTCAGAATTCTGTTCCAAAAAGTTTTTATCGTTTGCCTCATTTCTGGTGTTTCGCGGTTTCTGTGTCGGCTTTGTTGCCTTGTGAATGGAACTGTACGTGTCACAGAAGCAGTCACGGTCTGTAACTCCATGTGTATCAGCAATGACAAAATAAATAAGGGAAGACAGTACTGTAGGAGAAGCACTGGAAATACATTTATTTATACCTTGCTGCCAAAAGGACAGAGCGTAGGCCAAAAGATCTATTAGTGACTGACTTCAGTCACAGGCTTATTGTTATTCTCAGAGATTCGAAGAGAAAGACCGCCAACCCAAATCATCATGGCCAAATTAATTAAAGCAAGCCATTAGTTAAAGCAGGTGGGTTCATCAGTACACGAAGTACTTTCTCCGCTCAGGACAAGACCGTAGGTGTAAATGGCACAAAGGCAGCTACCCTTAAGGACTTTGTCAAAAATCAACAAACAGGGCCAGGCGGTGGTGGCGCACGCCTTTAATCCCAGCACTAGGGAGGCAGAGGCAGGCGGATCTCTGTGAGTTCGAGACCAGCCTGGTCTACAAGAGGACA
>JAQHUG010000003.1:698062-709813 GCA_028555095.1 Dicrostonyx torquatus
AAAAAAAAAAAAAAAAAAAAAAACCTGTCTCAGAAAATAAAACAACAAAAAGAATTGTGTTTATGCTTAATGCTAACTTTCTTTTCCCTCATTCCCCTGCCTGTCTACCTGCTAGGATTGAAATTCATGGCCTAGCAAAACTAGGTAAAGAAAGGCTCCCCACTGTGTCACACATCCAGCTCTCTCTTGATTTATATCTCAGTTTTGTCACCATTCCTGGATAGAGAAGTCAGAAACACTTTTACAATCAGTTTAACCACTAAGCACTTTTGACAATGATTATGTTAAAAACAACAACAAGGGGGCTGGAGAGATGGCTCAGTGGTTAAGAGCATTGCCTGCTCTTCCAAAGGTCCTGAGTTCAATTCCCGGCAACCACATGGTGGCTCACAACCATCTGTAATGGGGTCTGGCGCCCTCTTCTGGCATGCGGGCATACACACAGACAGAATATTGTATACATAATAAATAAATAAATAAATATTAAAAAAACAACAAAACCGGGCAGTGGTAGTGCACGCCTTTAATCCCAGCACTTGGGCAGCAGAGGCAGGCGGATCTCTGTGAGTTCCAGGCCAGCCTGGTCTACAGAGTGAGTTCCAGAATAGTCAGGGTCCTTACACAGAGAAACCTGGTCTCTAAAAACCCTAACAAACAAACAAAACAAACAAACAAAAGAACAACTCTTGGGAGGCTGTGGAAACCAGGTCGATTTAAATTCAAGTCAGTCTGCTGTATATAATAAATTCCAGACCAGCCAGGGCTTCATGGGGAGATCTGTAAAACTCATTAATATGTAATAATAGCAACAATTAATGGAAATGGTTCATGCAGCAGCATCTCTTCCCCACATTACAGTATTAAACAAGATGTTTTACATGGAATGTGAAGTCACGTGTGGTAGCATCTACCTTTAATTCCAACACATAGAGTTCAAGTTCATCCTCTTATGTTGTCATCCTGGTCTCAATAGTACTTTAAAAAATGAGAAATTAGCCAGGCGGTGGTGGCGCTCGCCTTTAATCCCAGCACTTGGGAGACATAGACAGGCAGATCTCTGTGGGTTCAAGGCCATCCTGGTCCACAAGAGCTAGTTCCAGGTCAGGCAACAAAGCTACAGAGAAACCGTATCTCCAAAAAGAGAGAGAGAGAGAGAGAGAGAGAGAGAGAGAGAGAGAGAGAGAGAGAGAGAGAGAGAGATTACAGATAAACTTGGGTAGGCAAGATGGCTCATTGAGTAAAGGTGCTTGCCTTGTAAGCTTAACAACCAGAGTTCAGTACCTGGTGATTGTGGCGCACACCTTTAATCCCAGCACTCGGGAGGCAGAAGCAGGGGCACCTCTGTGAGTTCCAGGACAATCAAGGCTACATGGAGAAACCTAGTCTTGAAAAACCAAAAAGATAAGCCAACCTGAGTTCAATCTTTGAAATTCACATAAAGATAGAAAGAGAGCCAGGCGGTGGTGGTGCACACCTTTAATCCCAGCACTCGGGAGGCAGAGGCAGGTGATCTCTGTGAGTTCGAGGCCAGCCTGGTCTACAAGAGCTAGCTCCAGGACAGGCTCCAAAGCTACAGAGAAACCCTGTCTCGAAAAACCAGAGGGAAAAAAAAAAAAAGAAAAGAAAAGAAAGAGAGAAGTTAGCCTGTTCGCCTGTTCTATATAATGAGTTTCAGGCCAGCCAAGGCTACATAGTGAGATAATCTTTTTTAAGAAAAGTGTGTGTGTATATGTGTCTGTGTGTGTGTCTGTATGTGCGGATCCTACTGCATCCACAAAATCTACACAGCTGTCCTGATGTCTATTTATATGCTATGCACTCTCCAAACAATAAATTATTTTGAAAATCCATTTACTGCAGGTAATCTTGGCTAAGATTTAAAGCATAAACGGTGGAATAAAGCTGATCTGATTTTGAAACTAGGTTGAAGTAGAGCAGGTTATTTATTCTTTCAGGAGCCTCTCTGTCTGTGTCTGAAGACTGGATAAAATCTACCAGAGACAAACTGAGGACCACGGTACCCTGCGGCTTTAATCCCAGCACTCTGGAGGCAGAGGCAACAGATCTCTGTGAACTGAAGTGAGCCTGGTCTACAGAGGGAGTTCCAGGTCAGCCAAAGCTACCTAATGAGATCCTGTTTCAAAGCAAAAAAGATCTGTGTAAAATAGTTGACATTCGAGTCACATAAGGAGACACAAGTGTGTACTGGGTCCTTGCTGCACACACAGAGCCTGTAGTGAGAGTCACAACCAGTTATACGGCAGGCTGGGTTTCATGCTCGTGACAGGATACCTGTTCCCCTTCATTTCTTCTGTGTGGTATGATGAGAGAAAGTGATGTTAGGATGACTTACATGTATGTCTTCATGTTTAAGGGAAACAATTTATACTTTGCTACAGTTGGAAAGGCCAACTACTCCTATCAGTTTGGGTCATTCTGGTTTCAGTGTTCCTAAGAATGTGGTAAGCACTGAGTCTTGAGTGACCAGGCTACATTCTGTGTCACTGCTTCCTAGGGGGCCTTTCCATGTAAATTCACCGTTCTTTGATCCTGAATAGTTTTCTTTCTTTCTTTTCTCTTCCCTTCTCTCTCACTCTCTCCCCCCCCCCTTTTTTTTCTTTTTCCCTTGAGGCAGAATTGAGAGCCTCAAGTTTAAACTGGCCTCAGGGCTAACAGCAAGCTTCTTGCCTCTGCCTCTCAAGTTTTGGGATTGCACACAGGAGCCATCACACTCAGCTAAATGATCTTTAAAATTTCATATTTTGGGGTGTTTATTGGCTCGTTTTTTTAAAAACAGATCTCAATGTAGCCTTGGCTAGCCTAGAACTTCCTTTGTAGACCAGACTGGCCTCACAGACATTCACCTGTCTCTTTTCTCCCAAGTGTTGGTATATTAAAGGCGTGTGCCACCACTACCGGCCCTAAAAGTACACACTTTAAACTATGTCCCAAGGCACTGGACCAGTGCCTTTCCCTGCTGAGTCATTGGTTTTATTCTGTATTTGCTTGTTTATTGTTGTTGTCCTTGTAATGTTGTGCTAGAAACTGAGCCCAGGGCCTCACAAATGCCAGACAAATGCTGACGGCAGCATTGCCCAGTGACTATCCTAAAAATGATGGACGTGCTGCTTTTTTTTTTTTTTTTTGATGGGGAAGATTGGATATGTGGGTTCCAGGCTGACCTCGAACTCAGTGATCCAGGCTGTGCCACCACCACCCTCTCTAAATTCTAAAGTTAGGTAAAGTGGCACAGGGCTATATTCCCAGCACTCGCAATGATGAGGCAGAAAGATCACAAGGGTGAGGCTGGTCTTGGCTACAGAGTGAGACCCTGTCTCAAAAATAAATACAAGCAGGCTGGAGAGGTGTGGCTCAGAGGTTAAGAACACTTGCTGCTCTTTCAGAGGACCAGGGTTTCATTCCCAGCACTCAAGTGGAGGCTCATAACTCTCTGTAATTCCAGTTTCAGGGCATCTGAACTCTTCTGACCTCCACAGGCATGAGGCATATACATGATACATAAAACTACATGAATATAAAACACTATAAACATAAAAAACATAAATACATACATAAATTCTATTTTTCTAACTTTTTCCCTAATACTTAAGTTCTAAACTTAAACTTTTTAGAAAGGAAAAAGAAAAACAAAAAACAAAGGGCTGTCAACCCTAGGCTGGTTAACTTGGTATTTGCATATTATCTAATAAGTTATGGTAATTTGGGTAATTTCTTCGGAATTGCCTTCAGTTGATGGTACCACACTACTCTTATGAAATGATTACTTATGATGACTCAGCAAAACATTTTACAGATTAGTATCTGGACACCCTGCATATGCTGGCTACTATCCATGCTACTCATGGGGCTGAAATAGGACTGAAAGTTGAAGGCCAGCCTCAGCGACAGAGGGAGCGCAAGGCCATCCTAGGCAGTTGGATAAAAGATGTGTCAAAAATCTAAAAGATTATACACACATATAAGTTACTGCTACCAGAGAATACATGTACCTATGAATCCTGTTTGTACTCTACACACTATATAAATTTGGGCACCCTGACCTTTCTATACGACCGACCTGTACCTGCCTTATTAGACCCTCGTTAAACAGCAAGGGTGTGACAGATTCAGATTTTATGGATCTTGGGTCTCTGAGATAAAAGAGATAAATGTTCTGACACTTCCAGGCTTAAGAATCCTAAGTGGGGGGAGGGCAAGGAAATGAGATGATAGATAAAGGACAAAAAAAATAAAGTCCTACACATTTTATTTAACCTCTAAAGCTCTGAAGATCCCAGTGTCACACACACTTGTAATCACTGAACAGGAGGAGCTGAGACAGGAGGATGGCTATGAGTTTGAGGCCACCACGGCCTACATACTAAGTACCAAGCCAACATGGTAAGACCGTGAAGAGAGAGAGAGGGGCTTAAGTCATCTCTATGTCACCACACAAGAAAATGTCTGGAATTTAAATTCCAATGTGACTCCAAAGTCCAGGCTGGTCATTCCCCGACACCAAAGCAAGATGGTGTGCTCTACACTGATAAGGCGTTCCAGGGACTAACACCTCTCAGACTTCAGGATTCTGAGATGCTAGGAAAGCCACACAGTCCAATTCCTTTGAATGTGATTCAGTCCCCTTTCCTACCAATGCTGGGATTTTAGGGAGTGGAAAACAAAATGTTTTAAAAAGACAGATACTCCAGCCAGACTGAGTTTAAATTCCTGACTCCAGGAAAGCATGCTTCTCATAAAGGACTTGCTTCATTCCTCTCCAGAAGAGGAGAGGAAACACAAGAAACAGGGCCCGCTGCAGAGCCCATTCCTGCTGAAAGGATGCGAACTACATGGGATGCCAGAGACTGTCCATGGTCTTCAGGCACACGAAAGCACAAATAGGAGGCTGTGTGCTGGCAGCTCTGCTGGCCTTAGCAGACTCCAGGAGGAAAGACAAAGCTTACAGAAGGACGTTCCCTCTGGAGGAAGCAGAGCTACAAGGATCCAAGTCAAGATGACAGTGAAGCCACCCCAGTAAACACATTTTAGATTAAAGAGGAAAAAAACCTGATTCAACATGTGGTTTGCCAGTTTAATCGTTTAACTTTTCCACATCTACAAAAAGAAAATCATGATAGTTCTTACTTTTTTTGTTGTTTGTTTGTTGTTTTTTTCGAGACAGGGTTTCTCTGTAGCTTTGGAGCCTGTCCTGGAACTAGTTCATGTAGACCAGGCTGGTCTCGAACTCACAAAGATCCGCCTGCCTCTGCCTCCCATGTGCCAAGATTAAAGGCCACCACCGCCCAGCCATATAATTCTTACTTCTTAAGATCTGGGGCCGGATGGTGGTGGTACATGCTTTTAATCCTAGCACTTGGGAAAGTTGAAGCAGGCAAAGTCAACCGGGTCTATGGCACTAGTTCCAAGACAGCTAGGGCTGTTAAAGAGAGAAACCTTGTCTTTAAAAAACAAAAACAAAAAAAGATTTGAGTCGAATTTTTTGTTGTTCTGGAGACTGGGTGTCACTATTAGCTCAGGCTCAAACTCATGGTTCTCTGGCCTCTACATTTTGAGTGCACATGCACTTATGACCTCGTAAAGAAAATTAAATGAGTAGTGTGTGCCACTTAAAATAGTGCTTAGCAGCTGGGCGGTGGTGGGAGCGTCAACTGAGGAATTACTTCCATCAGATCAGCCAGTAGGCAAATATATGAGACATTTTCTTTTTTTTTTTCCAGACAGGGTTTTTTTTTTTTGTGGGCCTGGGCTGTCCTGGAACCCACTCTGTAGGACCAGGCTGGCCTGGAACTCACAAAGATCTGCCTGCCTCTTCCTCCCGAGTACTGGGATTAAAGGCATGCACCACCACTGCCAGTGGACATTTTCTTGATTAATAATTGATGCAAGAGGCCCCAGACCACTGTGGTGACACCGCCCCAGGTAGGTGGGTGATCCTGGGTTCTATTAAAAACAAACTGAGCCGGGCAGTGGTGGTGCACACCTTTAATCCCAACACTCAGGAGGCAGAGGCAGGAGGATTTCTGTGAGTTCGAGACCAGCCTGGTCTACAAGAGCTAGTTTCAGGACAGTCTCCAAAGCTACAGAGAAACCCTGTCTCAAAAAACAAAACAAAAAAACCACAAAAAACAACCCTGAGAAGCAAAGAAACAACATTCACTTTATTTTCTGTTTGTATTCCATCTTAACTTTATTTTTTGCACGGGAGGGGGCACGCATGTCATGTGCATGTGGAAGTCAAGGTGCCACTTTGTAGGATCAGTCTGTTCTCTCTTCCTTTACAAGACTCCCAAGAATCAAACTCAGGCCTTCACCTTTTCATGACAAGTACTTTATTAGCCACTGAGCCATTTTGTGGCCCTTTGGGCTTTTAATTAGATAGAACACAGTTCAAATCCTAGAAGACATTGTGAGCGACGAGAAGCAGAGGTTAATTGTTCTGCCGTCTAAAAACTGTGCATGTGTATGCGTATAGTGTAGTATATGTGCAGTCATGTGTGCCTGTACGCTTGCAGAACTCAGACGAGGGTGTTGGGTATCAAAACCTTATCCCCTTGAGACTGGACTTTAGCAGTAATTAGGCCAGAAGTCCCAGATATATATTATGTATTTTGGTCACACTGATCCCCTATACCGCCACCCTTTTTTTGAGTATCAGAAAAGTTTACTTAGTAAACTGTTTCATATGAAAACATGACCCAATTCTACACCACAGCCAAGCAGGCCCTTTGGAGGGGGGTGTGGACTGCTGTGCTCAACCGTCATTGTTAGACTCTTTCCAAGGCTTTATGCACGATGCTGTTGCTTTCTCAAATGACCACCATTCTGATGTTACTCTGTTGCCCACGGGTTGCCATCCCCACACACTCATCAATCACAAGACTCACATAGGGGATCGAATGCTGTCGTAGTTCCTGTACACGTCTGCTACCATTTAACTTCAGTTTGGGAGGGTGGACCTTCCTCATGACAGCTCCTCAGCAGGCTTAGCAGGACACAATGACGAAGAAGCAGTCCCCTCACCCACTCTTATCCCCTTGCCCACCCCGCAATGGTCTCTCATTCTACAAATCCCCATTCTGGGCTGGCTAGATGGTTCAGTGGTTAAGTGTGTTTGTTGATCTTCTGAAAAACTGGATCTCAGTTCCCAAGACATGTCTCAGGGGATCTGATACTCTCTTACGCCTTCCTTGGGTACCCACACACCACAGGTGTTATATTCACACACAGGCAGTTATAAACATAAATGTTTTTTAAAAGGTTCCCATCCCACTGTCGTGTCTTTTGTTTTTACTTTGGGGTCCATTGGGCTTAATCAAGGCTGCCTTTGTGGGCCTCATACGGAATTATCCTGGAGCCTGGTTTATTTACCAGTGGTTAGCCACTGAAGACTTCCTCTGCCCCAGCTGTCATCAAACCATTTGCTCCCTGAGTGAGGCAGAACCCCTTCAGCCCCTCCCCAATCTGTGACTTAATATTTAGAGTGAGCTTGTATGGATCCTATGCAGGCCATGCCAGCCACTGACGTCATGAGTGCCCAGAAGCATTTCATGATCCTCTGTCCTATCATCTGACTCTACTTCTTTCTACCCCCTCTTCCCTGAGGTTTCCTGAGTCTTGGAGGTGTTATGATGTCCCTTTAAGGTTGAGCACTCAGCGTCTGCTTGCTCTTAGCAGTGTGACCAGCCTTGAGTCTCTGCATCAATCACCCTTCGCTCCAGAGAGAAGCTTCCTGGTCTAGACAGAGGCAGCACTATCTCTAACTCCCTGACTGCAGCTCCTGAACACCGCCCCCCTTTTCTCTCTCTTGAGATTATAGGTTGATAAGTGAGATTATAGGTTGGCTCCAGAGACATCTTGGCTGGAATTGTCCTCTGATAAGATAAAGTCTGGAGCCACTGGGATTGCACCAGGGGGTTAGGAAAAGTTTTTCTCTTGTGAATGGGGTTTCTAGTGAGATTCCTGGAAAGGGAGGGCATTAAGCAGATATTAATTTGCCTGTTTTTCCACAGGCAAGCGGCTTCAACTGGATTCCTAGGTGAGGAGGGGCTTCTCCCTTCTCCCCTCCTCACCATTTCCTGTCTTCCAGTCCCGCCTGGCTTTTACTTATTTTGAAACTGGTTTCACTAAGATGCTGAGGCTAGCCTCTGACTCACTCTCTACTCCAGGCAGGCCTTGAGCTTTCTTCCTGTTTCAGCCTCTATAGTAGCTCGGGTCAAAGGCCCTCACCACCCGACCTCCCAGAAAGAACACTTGTCAGACTCAGGCTCTTCGTTTTTAAAATGTTATATACTGGTTGAAAGTCTCATATATTCCAACCTGGGTCTGTCAGAACTTTTGGCCCTCTACCTCCTGAATGCTGACTGAAAGTGTGAGCCACCACACCCAGTTACACTGAAGCTTAAAAAAGCAGACAGAGGCGCGTCTAAGATGAAGGAGCTGTGACGTATTTGTGCCTCACGTTTCTAATGTGAGGGTAAGAAACACGTTAGAAATGCCCTAAGAGACAAGCACGTTCCGTGTACATGTATTTACATTGACATGAAAAGCTTTGTATTAAAACCATCTCCTCGGACAGTAACAAAAAGGACATCCCCAACCCCGGAACGCCAAGCCATCATTCCTCCCAATATACAAATACGGAAGAAAAAAAAAAGCCTTTATGACTTTGCTTCAGTAATTACTGGCTTTGCTAAGGACAAAGGCACCCCAGTCTTCTGACAGCCTTCCTCACGTGGTCTGGAGAGCATCCAACTCAAACGCCGGAACCAAAAGCTGCAGCGGCATTCTTTTAAAGAACAATCTATCTGTAACTAATAAATGGACGTCCTGCCCATCGGAAAGGACACATGGAAGGTGAAGGAGCGACGGACTTGGGGTGACAAGGCCCCGAACGCCCTTCCTCCCTCCATGCCGTACAGTTTCACAGCCCAAGCGCCCGCTCCGGCATTGTCACGTTTTCAAGGACTCGGCGCGGCCGGGCGTTTAGTTTTTGGTAAAGTCAAGTCAGGGGAGACATTACCTCATGCTGCTGAAAATAAAAGGTCGAGATCACACAATCAAGGACACAGGGCTGCCGGAAACGAGGGCTGCCAATGCCCAGTTCACCCTCAGGGGGGAAAATGCTCTTTTTCACATTCTTTTTTTCACAGAGAGATCTGGGGGGGACAGGAGGGACAGAGGCCACGCCGTCCTAGCCCGGAGGTGGGGGGGGGCGCTCGGCTCTGGGGTCAACCACAGGGACGGGGCCATGTCTTTCACTGAAGGTCACGAACGAAGACCCTGGGGATCTGGGACAAGGCAGGCACGTCTAGCCTCCGCACCGGGGGCTGCGGATCGGCGCGTCCCATTTCGCAGGGTGACCGCGCGGCAGCCGAGCCACCTCCGAACCCGGAACCCCGAGCCAGCTACCCTAGGAGTGTCCCTCAGCCTCAGGAGCAGACACCGGGGGTGCGCGAAGCCTGAAGACCGCAGCCCACCGAGCTGAGGGAGACGCACCGAGCACGGGTGGGGGAGGGGCGCAACAACCTTCGCAGCCATTTTGTCCTCGCCCCACTTCCGTCTTCTCTTCCCGGACTCTCCCCCCCCCAACCCCCTCCCCTTCTCTCAGGCAGCCCGGGGTCCCGAGAGAGCCCAGATCGCCGAGAACACGGCTTTCATTGGTCCGCTGCGAATGGACCCGCCTTGCTCCCTCGGCTTCCTTCCGCCCCCACCCGCTCGAGCTGACCGGGCGCGCACGCGCACACTCTGCCGAACCCCTTCCCCTCCCTCTCCAGCCCTGAGTGACAGCGGACTCCCGCGCGCGGGCTCTCTGCGCCCCGCCCTCCCCTTTCCCCCCCGGGCCGTTCCGAGAGCGGGGGCGAGCATGAAAGTTCCAGAACGCCGCGGTCGTGCGTCATCGCGAGGTGGGGGGACGAGGGCGGGCCTTAGGAGAATATCCTGGATCTTCATTGGTGCGGTCAGAAGAGCCCCGCCGTCTATTGGCTGAGGAGCCAAGATAGGCAGCGGGATGGGGCGGGATCCTTCTGGAAGGTTCTAAGACGGGGGTATAAGAGACAGTGAGGCGGGCGAAAACCGGTCTCATTGAACGCGGCGCCAGCTTTGGGGCTAGGTGCGGTCTCCTCGCCAGCACAGCCGGGCCTACACGCGAGGTAAACCCGGGACTTGGGTGGGGGCGGGTTGCGGGCCTGTTGCAGCGAAAGGTGGGCGCCATGGCGGGAACGCGCGACGGCTCGGGTCGCCGTCCCTGGAGACCTGGGCTGCAGCTGAAGCGAAGGATGGGCTTAGGGCGGCGCCGCCATGGCCTTGAGGTTCCGCGTGGCGGGGGAGGGGTGTCGCAGCGGCGCGAGTCGCTCCCATTATTCCGGCTGCGGGTTTTGCGCCGAAACCTTTACCTTGGCTGCAGTTTAAGCGAAATTGCATTCTTAACGGAGCCCAAGGGGAAGCTGCTTGTAATAATTGAGACAGGCGAGTCTGGCGCCCGCAGTGCGCGGCCCTGGGGGTGGGGGCTGGGCGCTCGGAGTTGGGGCCACGTGCTCCTCCATTGTCGCAGAGCTTTAGGACAGATGGTTCCTTGAGCCAGGGGCGGGTTCTGCCAGGGCTGGCACGGCCACCGCGACTGCGGCAGCGATGTCCCCAGCCTCCTGCACGGCTGCGGGTCAGGGCTGGTGAGCGTACCGATTGCGGCCTGGAAACCGCGAGATAGGCCGCTTAGCCGTTCTCCTGTCCCGTTTTCTTCCAGCAACCATGTCTAAGGGACCTGCAGTCGGTATTGATCTTGGCACCACCTACTCGTGTGTGGGCGTCTTCCAGCATGGGAAGGTGGAGATAATTGCCAATGACCAGGGTAACCGAACCACACCGAGCTATGTGGCTTTCACTGACACGGAACGATTGATTGGGGATGCTGCGAAGAATCAGGTTGCGATGAACCCCACCAACACAGTTTTTGGTAAGTGGCCAGCTCCTGTGCGGGCTGGGAAGCTTTCTAGATTGCTGCAACCTGAGAGGTTACCGTTGCGGCTGATGTAATACTTGTTATTAAATATGGACCATTGCTTTCCCGCCCCGGAGCCTAAGCTAACCCGGATGTTAGCACCCCACCCCGGGGGCATAGGGACCACCCCCTTTAGTGTAATACCGTCTCGCAGCCTGTGATTTAATGGTGGATTATAGCGGAGTACGTTTTTCTTGCAGATGCCAAACGTCTGATCGGGCGTAGGTTTGATGATGCCGTTGTACAGTCTGACATGAAGCACTGGCCCTTCATGGTGGTGAACGATGCTGGCAGGCCCAAGGTCCAAGTAGAGTACAAAGGAGAGACAAAAAGCTTCTACCCAGAGGAGGTGTCCTCTATGGTTCTGACTAAGATGAAGGAGATTGCAGAAGCTTATCTGGGGAAGGTGGGTTTTAACAGGTGTCATCTCGGGGATGGCTGTTTTAACTGAAAATTAGCACCGTTTGAGCCTGGAATTTGCTAAGTTAACAGTTGTGCAATTCATTGTAATTTCTAGACGGTTACCAATGCCGTGGTCACCGTGCCAGCCTACTTCAATGATTCTCAGCGGCAGGCAACAAAGGATGCTGGAACTATTGCTGGCCTCAACGTGCTTCGCATTATCAACGAGCCGACTGCTGCTGCTATTGCCTATGGGCTAGATAAGAAGGTATGTGTGCAAACACAGATTGCTTAGGGTTGGTTTGCACAACAGAAAAAAATGTTGAGCTAAGAAT